>RJWM01003410.1:61701-113969 GCA_004363535.1 Dasyprocta punctata
AAAAAAAAAAAAAAAAAAAAAAAAAAAAAAAAATCAGGGCTGGGAGTTTGGCTCAGTGCCTTAAGCGCCTACCCTGGCAGGCGCGAGGTTGTGAGTCCAATCCCCAGTGCCACAAAAAAAAAAATAAAATAAAATAAAATAAAAATAAAAAGCTCTTACAGAGAGCATCAAAAGGGTGAATAAAGTAGAACTTCAAGAAAAATTAGTTTTCTTTCCTCCTAGCCTTGAGCAGTTCCTGCCTCGAATTCCTCCTCCCTGTAGGTTCTGACCGCTGCTACATATATATTAGGCTAACAGCTACATTCCTGTAAATGGAGTCCTTTGATTTCCTGGTTTCTCAAGAATCTGTCTGCCTTCAAGGCTGACCCCCGGCCTGCTGCTGATGAAAATGACAATTGTGCCCTGTGACATCCTGGAATTTGCTTTCTTTCAGGAGATGCAGGTAAGGTTGACAACTATGTTTCTGTAACTCAGGCCTCTGACATCCTGAAATTCCTGATGTCTTCTTTCAAGCTGGTCACTGAGTAAATATCTCCTTTATCTCAACTTCAGTAACTTTGCTTGCACACCCCTCCAGGTTAGTGTCAACCCCTTCAACAAGATGTACAAAAACAGGAGCTTCTGCTTTGTTTGGCACTCAGTCATTGTAGACACAAGTTCACTGGGCCAGTGCTCACCTAAAACCAAATAAATCCCCTTGAACCTCCTTTGGTCTCTCTGGTTTCCTCAGTTATGCAACAGGATTGCCATGAGCTCGAAGATAGCCTGGGCAATATAATGAGCTCAAGGTCAGTCTGAACTGCAAAGCAAGACCCTGTCTCAAAAAATAAAAATAAGAAAAGATTTAGTTCCACTCTGATATTTCTTTGTTGATGTTTTCTCTGGTTGATCAGTCTATTTGTAACAGTATGTTATTGAGATTCCCTACTACAATTATGTTGATGTTCATGTGATTCTAAAGGGCCACAGTAGTGTTTCTTTTATCTGCAAGAGTGTTCGTTTGTTTTATGAAGTGGGGTGCCTCAGTGTTCAGTGAATATGTGTTTATAGTTGTTTTTATTTCCTGTTGAATTTTTCCCTTGACCTTTCTTGTCTCTTCCAATAATTTTTTGCTTTTTCATTTTTTCATTTTTTAGAAAGTATCTCACTTTGTAGTTTAGGTTGGCCTTGAACTCATTATGTAGCCCAGGCTAAGCTTAAACTCATGGAGATCCTCCCACCTCAGTCACCCAAGCACTGGGATTATAGGCATGCACCACCATGCCCACCTTCAGATCAGCTTTGACTTGAAGTCCATTTCATCCAAAAATGGTATAGCTACTCCTGCTGTTTGGGGACTCCTATTTCATGGAATATTGTTTTCCACCCTTTGATTTGTAGTCTATGAATTTCTTTCTTTGGGTTAAATGAGTTTCTTTTATATAGTTGTTATGATTTGGGTCTAGATGTCCCACCAAAGCCACATGTGGTAATGGGGCTTTTTCAGAGGTGGCTGAATCGACAATGTGTGATGCTGGGATTAAGGCTGTCAATCACTCCACTAAATGGTTCGGCATAGTTTTGATTAGGATTAAGAGGTGTGAGTGCTATATCTACTCTAGGGCAGGTAGCCTGCATACAATATGAGGGATAGGAAGAATCTTCTCTCTTCCCCTTTGTTGCTTTTGCTATCTTCTGCCACCATGAATGGTTGTCCCTTTGCCATATGCCACCCTGAATCCAGCTGCCTTGAATCCAGCTGATTATGGACTAAAACCTCTATGAACCATGAGTTAAATAAACATTTCCTCCCTTTTCTTTGATTGCACTCATAACTTTGCACCTGTCAGACAGGCGCTTACGCCATTGAGCCAAACTCCCAGCCCTGGTTTTTTGAGGCGGGGTCACACTATGTAGCCCAAGCCAGCCTTGAACTCACAACGCTTCTCCTACCTCAGCCTCCCAAGTGCTGGGATGAAAGGCGAGTGCCACCACGCCCAGCCCTTTTCTATTTTTGGTACTGGGGATCGAACTTATAACCTTGCACCTGCCAGGCAGTCACTTAGGCCACTTAGCTAAACCCCAGCCCTATTTTTTGAGACAGGGTCTCACTATGCAGGTCAGGCTGGCCTTGAACTCACTTTGTAGTCCAGGCTGGTCTCGAACTCACAAGAATCTTCCTGCCTCAGCCTCCTAAGTGCTGGGATTAAAGGCGTGCACCTCCACGCCCTGTTTAAATGTTTCCTCCCTTAACTTTGGGTGTTGGGTATTTTGCCTCAGCAAGGAGAGAAAAGTAACTAAGACAGTAGAATACTGTTGGATTTTATTCCTTGGTCCACTCTGCTAATATGTGTCTTTTGATTGAGGAGTTGAGACCATTCACCTTGAGAGTTATGACTGAGAGGTGTTGACTTATTTCTGTCGTTGGATTATTTTCTGATTGCTGTTTCCTTTTTGCCCTTCTGTTAAACTGCTCACAATTCTTGGTGTATTCATTCTATTACATTTTTGAGAATGTTTCAGAGTGCTGATGTGGTGGTCAGGAAGGGATCCTGTAATGCACTCCTTCTTTTTTTTTTTTATTTTATTATTATTACTTTTTATTTAAGCGAAGAAGAAAAAAAAGACATATATAACAAAGAAAACAAGCAAAAGAGACAAACAAATGACTAGAGTAAATGCACAACAATAACATCGCAGATTTACAAAGCAGGATGATAGAAACTTGACAATGGTTGCAGTATTGCATATCATTATCTTTAAAATGGTTACTTACATTAACAGATATAGACCTGTAAAATTGACCTAATCATATGACCATTAGTTGTTCTTTCTCAATAATGAATACATTCAGCAGTGTGTTCCTTTTAGTTATCTTACATATACATATATACAGATTTATATCTTTTCCTTTTCCCTTTTCTCTTTCCCTCTTTTCCCTTCCCAATTACTTTTGCTCTTTGAGCTATTTCTTACCCTTACATAGTGTTTATTGTACATTTTGGATCATATATACTTTTTCAGTTTCTTACACTAGGGAGACAATATGGTATTTACACATGTGAGTTTGATTTATATCACTTATGAGTATGGTCTCAAGTTGTGACCATTTACTTCTAAAAGTCTCAATGCAATCTTTCTTAATAGCTGAGTAGTACTCCATTGTATAAAAATACCACATGTTTTTGTCCATTCTTTGATTGATGGGCACTTGGGTTGTTTCCAAGATCTGGCTATTACAAATTGGGTTGCTATAAATATGGGTGCACAGATATCACTGTGGTATGATGTTTTCAGTTCTTCTGGGAAAATGCCCAGAAGTGGGATAGCTGGGTTGAATGGGATCTCTAATCCTAACTTCCTGAGGAATCTCCACACTGATTTCCACACTGGTTGCACCAGTCTACACTCCCACCAACAGTGGAGAAGAATTCTGTATCAGGTAATATGCTATGTACCCCCAAGTCCTCATATAATTTTGATGGGGCTGAGTTATTGGTTTGTTATTGGTTTGTTGTCTGGCAATGTGAGTGCTGTGCCCGCCCAGGGGTGGAGCCGACATACAATGTAAGGGAAGGCAGGTCTTCCTCTTGTTCGCTTCCTTTTCCGCCTCCCTCTCTCTCACCAGCACGGCTTGCAGCTTGCAGCTTGCAGCCGCCATGAACGGCTGCCTTGGAGCCAATTTATGAACTGAAACTCCCGAGAAGCTGTAAGAATAAACCTTTCCTTCCCTAATTTTGGGCGTTGTCTGGCAATGTGAGTGCTGTGCCCGCCCAGGGGTGGAGCCGACATACAATGTAAAGGAAGGCGGGTCTTCCTCTTATTCACTTCCTTTTCTGCCTCCCTCTCTCTCACCAGCGCAGCTTGCAGCTTGCAGCTTGCAGCTTGCAGCCGCCATGAACAGCAGGCCCGCCATGCCATGCTATCTTGGAGCCAATTTAAGTATGGACTGAAACTCCTGAGAAACTGTAAGAATAAACCTTTCCTTCCCTAATTTTGGGTGTCAGGTATTTCGTCTCAGCAACAAGCGAAAAGTAACTAAGACAAGTTCCTTTTTCCCCACAGCCCCTCCAGCATTTGCTGTTGCTTGATTTTTTAATCTTGGCCATTGTTTCTGGAGTGAGATGGAATCTCAGTGTTGTTTTAATTTGCATTTCCCAAATGACCATTGATGTTGAACATTTTTTCATATATTTATTTGCCATTTGTATTTCTTTCCCTGAGAAGTGTGTATTCATCTCAGATGCCCATTTTTGAATTGGGTCCTTGAATTTTAGGGGCCTGATTTCTTTTAATTCTTTATATGTTTTAGATAGAAGTCCTTTTTCTGATGGACACTTGGCTAAGATATTTTCCCAGTTCATGGATTTTTCTTTTCACTCTGTTGGAGATTTCCTTTGACATGCAAAAACTTTTTAGTAAGATGAGATCCCAGTTGTTGATTCTGGAAAGTGCTTTCTGAGCAATTTGATTTTTGTTCATGAACTCCCTATCTACTCCTATGTCATCAAGATTTTTACCTACTCTGTCTTCTAGTAAGTTTAGTGTCTCTGTTTTTATATTCAGATCTTTGATCCGTTTTGACTTTATTTTAGTGCATGGTGATAAGCATGGATCTAGTTTTAGTTTACAGCACATAGAAAGCCAGTTTTTCCAGCACCATTTGTTAAAGAGGCTATCTTTCTTCCAATGTACATGTTTGGCCCCTTTGTCAAAGATGAGGTGGTTAAGTGTGTTTGTAGTTGTGGCTGTATCTTCTAATCTATTCCATTGATCTTCAGGTCTGCTTTGATTCCAGTACCATGCTGATTTTATCACAGTAGCTTTGTAGTATAGTTTCAAGTCAGGGATTGTGATGCCTCCTGCCTTCCTTTTGTTGCCCAGAATTGCCTTTGCTATTTTAGGTCTTTTGTGGTTTCAGATGAATTTTAGGAATGCTTTCTCTAGCTCTGTGAGGTAGGCAGGTGGTATTTTGATTGGGATTGCATTAAATCTGTATAATAATTTTGGGAGAATGGCCATTTTCACGATGTTTGTTCTTCCTATCCATGAACAGGGAATATCTTTCCATTTTCTGAAATCTTCTTCAGTTTCCTTCTTCAGAGTAATGTAATTTTCACTGTATAGATCTTTTACTTCCTTTGTTAGATTGATTCCTAAGTATTTCATTTTTTTGGATGTTATAGTGAAGGGTGCGGTTTCCCTTATTTCTCTTTCTTGTTTGTGTACAGGAATGCTATTGATTTTTGAGTGTTCAACTTGTATCCAGCTACATTACTGAATTTGGTTATTACTTCTAGAAGTCTTCTAATGGATTTTTGGGGTCTTCTATGTAGAGTATCATGTCATCTGCAAATAATGATAATTTCACTTCTTCCTTTCCTATCCTTATTCCCTTTCTTTCTTTCTCTTGTCTCATTGCTCTGGCTAATACTTCCAGAACTATATTGAATAGGAGTGGTGATAATGGACATCCTTGTCTTGTTTCTGATTTTAGGTTGAAAGTTTTCAGTTTTTCTCCATTCAGTAAGATGCTGACTGTTGGTTTATGATATATGACTTTTATCAGGTTGAGGTAGGACCACCTATTCCAATTTTCTGTAGGGTTTTTATCATGAATGGGTGTTGGATTTTGTGAAAAGCTTTTTCTGCATCTATTGAGATGATCATGTGGTTCTTGTCCTTGACTCTGTTGATATGGTGTATTACATGTATTGATTTCCATATGTTGAACCATCCCTGCATTCCTGGGATGAATCCCACTTGATCATGATGTATAATCTTTCTGATAACTTGCTGTATTCTATTTGCCAGTATTTTATTGAGGATTTTTGCATCTATGTTCATTAGGGAGATTGGTCTGTAATTTTCTATTTTGGTTGGGTCTTTCTCTGGTTTTGGTATTAGGGTAATACTTGTTTCCAGGAATGAGTTAGGGAGACTTACTTCCCTTTCAGTTTCATTGAAGAGTTTGAGGAGTGTTGGCATTAAGTCTTCCCTAACTTTCTTGTAGAATTCAGCAGTGAATCCATCAGGGCCCAGGCTTTTCTTTGTTGGTAGGGTCCTAATTACATTTTCAATTTCATTAGCTGAAATTGGGTTATTCAGCAGCTTTACATCTTCTTGATTCAACTTTGGTAATTCATAGGTTTCTAGGAATCTGTCCATTTCTTCTGTGTTATCGAATCTATGTGAGTAAAGGTTTTCGAAGTATGTGTTGATGATCTTCTGTATTTCCACCGGGTCTGTAGTGATTTCACCCTTTTCATTTCTTATTGCATGAATCTGAGTTTTTTCTTTCCTCTTCTTGATAAGGTTGGCTAGGGGTTTCTCAATTTTATTTACTCTTTCAAAGAACCAACTCTTTGATTCATTAATTCTTTGTATTGTTTTCTTAGTTTCAATTTCATTAATTTCTGCTCTAATCTTCATAATTTCCTCCCTTCTTTGGGCTTGGACTTCACTTGTTCTTCTTTTTCTAGAAGTTTGAGGTGTAGCATTAGGTTTTTTATATGTGTTCTTTCCGTTTTTCTGATATGAGAGTTTAGTGCTATAAATTTTCCTCTGAGGACTGCTTTCATTGTATCCCACAGGTTCCGGTAATTTGTATTTGCATTTCCATTCAATTTTAGATATTGTTTAATTTCTTCTTTAACTTCTTCTGTGACCCATTGGTTCTTTAGGAGAGTATTATTTAATTTCCATGTGTTTATGCAGTTATTGTAGGTTTTTTTGTCATTCATTTCCAATTTTACTGCGCTATGGTCAGATAATAAGCATGGAATTATTTCAGTTCATTTGTATTTACTTAAGCTTGTTTTGTGGACCACTATATGATCTATTTTAGAGAGTGACCCATGTACAACTGAGAAGAATGTGTATTCTGATGTTGATGGGTGGAATACTCGGTACACATCTACTAGGTCCATTTGTTCACAAGTTTGATTCAGTCGTGTTATTTCTTTGCTGATTTTTTGTTTGGTTGATCTGTCTCTCTGTGACAGTGGGGTGTTAAGGTCCTCTGTTATAACTGTATTATTGTTTATTTGGTTTTTCATGTCTATTAAGAATTGTCTTACATAGTTGGGTGCTCCCATATTCAGTGCATATATATTTATGATTGTAATCTCTTCCTCTTGAAGTTTTCCCCTCACAAGTATGTAGTGACCTTCTTCATCTCTTTGGATCATTGTTTCTTAACCCACTCTGCTAGTCTGTTTCTTTTTTTTGGTGAGTTGAGACCATTTACATTGATTGATATAACTGGTATGTACTGGCTCATCCCTGTCATGATATCTTTCTGTTGTTGGTTTTCTACATTTTCTGTTTAATTATTTGCTCTGCTTAGTGGTTTCCTTTTGCTGTTATTCTTAAGATTGTGGCTATCTTTGTCTCTTTCTAGAGTGTCTTTCAGTACTCTTTGTAGTGTTGTTTTGGTTGCCATAAATTTCTTCAGTTGTTCTTTGTCATGAAAGTATCTTATTTCTCCATCAATTTTTAAGGATAGTTTTGCAGGGTACATCCATCTGGGTTGAAAGTTGTTTTCTTTCAGGATTTGAAATACTTCACTCCAAGCTCTTCTTAACTTAAAGGTTTGTGTTGAGATGTCAGCCATGATTCTGATAGGCTTTCCTTCATAGGTGATCTGTTTCTTTTCTCTGACAGCTTTTAGTATTTTGTTCTTGTGCTGTATTTCTGATAGCCTAATTATTATATGTCTGGTTGAAGTTTTATTTTGGTTATGGTTAACTGGGGTTCTGTATGCCTCAGTTACCTGTATTTCAGATTCTCTTCCCATGTTTGGAAAGTTTTCTGCTATTATTTCTGTGAATAGTCTTCACAGGTCATTAGTATTGACCCCTGCTTTTTGATTTATGCCTATTAATCTTATGTTTTTTCTCTTAGCATCGTCTTGCAGCTGTTGAATTGTTGTTTCTTGGTTCCTTACTATATTTAAGAGATCTTTTCTATCGTGGGCATGATCTCCCATGCTGTCTTCAAGATCTGCGATTCTATCTTCAGCTTCATTCAAGCGATTTTTCAAAGTTTCCATGGAATTTTTCATTTCTTGCATTTCCCTTTGCATCTGTTTCATGCATTCTGTTTGTGTCTTATATTGTTCATTCAAAGTTTCGATCATTTTCTTAAGTTCTTCTATTTTTTTATCTTGCTCTTCTTTAGATACACACAACTTTTCTTTAATAATGATTCTCATTTCATTTTTTAGCTGAGAGAATATTTCTGATTTGAATTTCTCTATAGCTTCATCAAGCTGTTTCCTTACTGCATTTTCTATCATTTCAGAAAGTCCCTTTGTGTGACTCCCACTGTCTTCCATTTCAGTGTCTCTTGTGTTTGTTCTTAGTGGGCTGGGGGACTGAGACTGCCTCTTGGTCTTTCAGTTTGTCATTTTCTTCTAGAACCTATGTGGCTCTGTGTCCTGCAAGGCTGACCAGGCATTCCCCTGTGGGTCGCACTTAGTCTTGGGTCGTGCTGAGTCACGGGACCTGGTAGAGCTGGATCCTGTGTGCAGCAAGTGAGGACAGCCTCCTGGGGCATGCAGGTGGAGCCTCCACCTTAACTGGGTGGGGACCGAGGCCTCCCGGTCCCAGGGAGCTAGGCAGAGTGTACACCAGAGTGTGATTCCGCCCAGACCCTAAGTCTTGCTGCAAGGAGTTCAGAGCAACAGTTGTGCCGGGCAAGCCTGGGCGAGTCCCAGGCCTACAGTGCTGGGGTCTTGCTCTTGGCTGGGTGGGGCCAGCGAGCTCTAGGATGCAGTGCATGGGCTCCTCCATTGAAGTGTGATGCTCACATGCGCTCTGCACTCTGGTGGGGGGAGCCCAAGCTCTCCAAGGCCCTGCAGCTATGCTGGTCAGTCCCTGTTGAGCAGCTCTGGGGTCCTGGGCTGAGCTGGACTGGGCCAAGTACCTCTGTATCCTGCGAGGCTGACCGGGTGTTCTCCTGAGGATCGCGCTGAGTCTTGGCAATGCATTCCTTCTAAGAGACCTATTTGGGACCTTCCTGAGGGTTTCCTGGAGAATCTCCTACAAGACCAATTCAGTCAGCCCATTGGTCAGGAATACTTAACACACATGTACCATGAGTCTGTCACCATTAGCAGGATGAGGATTCAAAGGAAATACACAACATTACAATCTCGAGGAACTCATTGCAGCAGCAGAGACTGGCATGTAAACAAGTCCTTGTAGCATAACATGACTCCTCTTCTAACAGGGTTACATGCAAAGAGCTGCAGGCACTCAGCCATGAAAGGGCATTACTGTCACATGAGGAGGGCAATACAGATTGTGAATTGTTTTACCAAAAAAGCAGTTATAGACACTTAACAGATCTCCAGGTAAAGAAGGGTGATGGGAAGTCAAGGCAGAAATGAATATAGCATGTATGAAACTCAGAGCATGAAAAAAATTCTTGTAAATTCAAAGGAAATATTTTTAAATTATGCCAAATTACAGCATGAAAATATAGTTTTATTAATTAATTAATTTATTTTTTTGGTACTGTGGATGGAAGCCTAAGCCTCACACATGCTAGGCAAGGGTTCTACTATTGAACCACATTCCCAGGTCATTTTATCCCCCTAAATTTTCCAGGCTGGCCTGGAAGTTGGAATCCTCCTGCCTCAGCCTCCCTAGTAGCTGGGATTATAAGCATGTGCCACCACACCTAGGACAAAAGTGTATTTTCTAAAATTAAGGCATCAGAAATAAAGAAAGGAGGTCAGGTGTGGTGGTGCACAACTATAATCGCAGCACTTGGAAGGCTGAGGCAGGAGGATTGCCATGAGTTTGAGACTAGTCTGGCTTACGTAGTGGATTCAAGTTCAGTCTGAACTATGTAGTGAGACCCTGTCACAAAAAAAAAGAATAATAAAGAAATTATAACAATAAAAAAGTGGGGAAAATGCTAGATTCATAGCATAATGACAGACAACCACCATGCAAACAATAGTTCTAAAATGCATTTGAACTCACTTTAGTTGGTAACACAGAATCATAAATCTAGTTCCATTAGGAGATGCCACGAATATATAAAGTACAGCACTAGCTATAAACCCAGTAGTTGCATGGACCTATATGCCAGCCCTGAAATTGGAGCAGGGGCATGTGTGTGTGTGTGTGTGTGTGTGTGTGTGCATGTGTGTGTGTAAAGAAATTAATGAACCCACACCTCCATTCCTAGGAACAAAGGCTGCCCCTTCTGCCCTGCCTCCTTCTCCCTCTTGCAAACTCCAGGGAACTGTGACATCAGTCAGAGTCACTATAATTTCCACACATCTTTCCCGGACCATCACCGTCCCTCACCAGGCCACACCACATGGTGCCTCACCCTTTTCTACTCATGTTCTGTTGACAAAGTCCAAGCATGAAAAAAGATAGACCAGTGTTCTGTTGACAAGGTCCAAACACGGAGAGTGTCTTCTGAGAAAAGCTCGCAACATAAAAATTGGATTTGTGGAATGGGTTAATGCTTCTTGGGAACTACTGTGTTAATTTGTGCTCTGACACAGTTTGGAGAATTTCTTTCCTTCTTTCTCATGAACAAATTTAGTAATCAAAGTACAGAAACTCCCTAAAAACAAAGGGATAGTTTATAAAATGTTTTTCTACAAATGGTGTAACTGTCTGACATTGAGTCAGATCAAGATCAAGGTTATATGAAAAGTTTGGGAGCCTGTAATGATAATAGTAATGACCAGTTGTCTGGGGCTGTCTGGGAACCTCTATACAGAGAGGCCAACTATGTTTTGAGGAGACAAGGTAGATAGCACATCCTTGCAGCTGCAAGAACATCACAGAGAGATAGGAGGGGCTAAATCAGGGCTGAATATGGTTTTGTATTTTGCAGGTTTTTAGTTAGGCTACCACAATGGAGCATTTATTAGTAGCAAAAACATGCTTCAAGGTCTTTAACTGAATTTAAAACTTTCTGCCTATGCTGACGAATCATGTAACCATAGAAACCATGGAACCATAGAGACACCTGTTGATTTCATTCTTTTATCTAAACTTTCAACCCTGGCCAAAAAAGAAAGTATATATTATTCTGTTAGAGCTTGCAAAAGTAATAGTAATAGTAATGGTAGTCGTAGTAGTAGAAGCAATAAACGAAGCAGATTCAAGCAGTCTTTGAGCTGTTTGTGTGTCTGTTCTCCATGCGCCGACGCTCAGCCCACCTTTGGGGACTCTGTGAACCTAGCCCGGCTGGACCGTGGCAACATGGCTTGAAAGGCCAGGTCCTCCTGACTCCTCTGTGACTCCACTGGCCAGGACCAAAAGTG
Organism: Dasyprocta punctata; assembly: GCA_004363535.1. NCBI lineage: Eukaryota > Metazoa > Chordata > Mammalia > Rodentia > Dasyproctidae > Dasyprocta > Dasyprocta punctata. The sequence goes on from RJWM01003410.1 coordinate 72,983, forward strand.
GATCTTTGTCCTGTGATCCCCTGGGGCCAACATGGCTGTTGGTCTCCAGGGCTCAGTGGGAACTCGCAGCGTCATGGAGCAGAGAGACGATAGGTGAACATAGAAAGGAGACCACAGACTCTTCAGGAAGTGAAGGGACAAATATTTGTTTCCCACTGTGTATGTAATTTTCTGCTAGTAATCTTGAAAGACACTTGCTATCTCATTTAATATTCACCACAGCACTACAACCTAGATGTCATTTTCTCAGTACCATGGATGAAGATATTCAGTCACATCTAAATCACATAGTAAAAGCCGGGCGTGGTGGCGCATGCCTTTAATCCCAGCACTCGGGAGGCTGAGGTAGGTGGAGCGTTGTGAGTTTAAGGCCAGCTTGGGCTGCAACACGAGTGCAAGGCCAGCCTGAGCTACACAGTGCGACCCTGCCTCAAAAAACCAGGGCTGGAAGTTTGGCTCAGCAGCTTACGCGCCTATCAGGCAGGCGCGAGGTTGTGAGTTCAATCCCCGGTGCTGCAAAAAAAAAAAAAAAAAAAAAAAAAAAAATCACGTAGTAAAAAGTAGATCTTATTTACCCACATCTACCTAATTCATGTGGAATCAAACTCTCCCATGGTATCTGATTATTGAAGAATTTGTACTTTAAGTGGTGTACAAACACAGCATTATAGAATATTGAATCACATATTAGGAAAGATCTTCCCTCCTAAATTTACTTCCATTTCTTCTGATGATGGTAAGAAGGAAGGTGGGATATAGTGACACACGCCTGTGATCTCAGCACTATGCAGGCTGAGGGAGAAGGATCACAAATTTGAGCCCAGCCTGGGCCACTTAGTAACTTACCAATTTAGAAAATTCTTGTCTCAAAAAAAAAAAATTAAAAATGAAGGGCTGGGCATATAGCAGTGGAAAGACCCTGGGTTCGACCCTATAGCAAGAGGAAAATAGTGAGTCTTTATTTTTAATACCTTCATTGGTGTTAGGGTTTTTTGGTACACTAGAGAAGTGAAAAGTAAAAAAGAAAATGCATTTATTGAGGACGTGGGAAGGAGCACATAACCTGTGGCGGTTGGGCTACTTCCTTTGACCAGATACAGAGAGGCAGAGGGTTATATGACCTCTTATCAGAAGTGGCGCATGGGGTGGGCATTGATGATGTGTGAGGAACTGATTGGAAGTTGCAATTTGGGCCAAAGGGGAAGAAAGAGGATGTGGCTATCAGGATAAGCATTCCCGCTTTGGCCTTCTGCCTTGTTAGATCATCATCATAATTGTACAATAATTTATAGTAGGGCAAAAAACTTTCAATTGGGATATAATATTTGTACATATTTATGAGGTGCAGTGTGATGATTTGATGCATGGAAATAATGTATAATGACCACATCAGGGTAATAACCATTTCTAGCTCTTCAAATATTAATCATTTCTAGCTATTTTGAAATAGAACATAGCTCCTTATAATAGTTACCCTGCTATGCTACAGCAGACCAGAGCTAATCCCTCCTCTCTGTGCTTTGCTCCCTGTGTCCAGCTTCTTTTCACCCCCAGCTGTCCTTCGCAGTATCAAGTGACCACTGCTGCACCCTAGTCTTCCATGAGATTCACTCTTTTGCTTCCACAGTGGAGTGATGACCTGCGGTGTGGCGTGTGTCTTCTCATGTCTGGCTCGGCTCAGGTTCCTAACCAAGAATGTTGCGGTCAGCTGCCAGCGTGTCTCTGGCTCCTCTGACACTCAGGGCCCTCTTCAGCACCACTCATGATTGAGACCTAGAGATTTCAGCCGGCAACCACAGCTCCAGCCCAGGAAGAATTTGCTCTCACTGACTCTTTATGTTTTCCTAGTAAGAAGGGTGGCTTGTGGTGGTAGTGATACAAAGCATAGCCTCCTGGCTATGCTGCCTTCCCCAGAACCTGCCATGTAGGTTCAGCTACCCACTAGGGATTTGGATGCAGATGAGTCAAGTAACCCTCACTTAGCAGGTTTCCACTTAATTAGGTTGATGTGTGGATTCCAGGAACAAAGTATCATATTCTTATTCAAGCACTTAGCACGATGTTTACAAAACACGCTTGCTCTCTGTGTGTTCACTAGTACGAAGTTTAACAGAAAATGAACTACATGAACAATGCACAAACTTCAGGGGAAGCACTTCAGAGAATCAACAACTGGGAGCTCATCTTACTAAAAAGTTTTTGCACATCAAAAGAAATCACCAACAGATTGAAAAGAAAACCCACAGAATGGGAAAAAAACATTTAGCTAGCTGGGCGTGGTGGTACACGCCTTTAATCCCAGCACTGGGGAGGCTGAGGTAGGTGGAGCGTTGTGAGTTTGAGGCTGGTTTGGGCTACAATATGAGCATAAGGCCGCCTGAGCTACATAGTATGACCCTGCCTCAAAAAACTAGGGCCAGGAGTTTGGCTCAGTGGTTTAAGCGCCTGCCTAGCAGGTGTGGTTCAATCCCCAGTGCCACAAAATAAACAAAAGCAAACAAACAAAAAAAATTTAGCTAACTGTTGTTCAGATAAAGAACTTCTATCTAGAACATGTAAAGAACTGAAAAACATCAGGCACCCCCAAATTTAAAGACCCAATCCAAAAACGGGCATCTGAGATGAACACATACTTCTCAGATGAAACACTAATGGCAAATAAATATATGAAAAAATGTTCAACATCACTGGTCATTCAAGAAATGCAAATTAAAACACTACTGAGATAACACCTCACTCCAGGAAGAATGGCTCTCATCAAGAAATCATCCAGTAACAAATGCTGGAGGGGCTGTGAGGAAAAAGGAACACTTCTCCACTGTTGGTGGGAGTGTAGGCTGGTGCAATCGGTGGGGAAATCAGTGTGGAGATTCCTCAAAAAACTAGGATTGGTGGTCCCATTCAATCCAGCTATTCCCCTTCTAGGTGTTTTCCTAGAAGAACTGAAAACATCATACCACAGCAATATATGTGCACCCATGTTTATAGCAGCACAATTTGTAATAGCAAAATCTTGGAAACAACCTAAATGCCTATCAACTGAGGAATGGATAAAAAAGATGTGTTTTTTTTTTTAAGATGTGATATTTTTATACAATGGAGTAGTACTCAGCTATAAAGAAGGATAAACTTGAGGTTTCTATAGGAAAATGGATACAATTTGAGACCATACTCGTAAGTGAAATAAATCAGACACACATGTGTAAACATTGTATTGTCACCCTAGTGTAAAAAAAGTAAGAGTAAATAAGATCCAAAATGTACAATACATACTGTAAGAGTGACAGGGGAACCAACTGCTCAAAAGCAAAGAACCACTGGAATGGGGAAAAGGAAAAAAGAAAGTATATATGTATATACAAGATAGGTAACTGTACTTCTAATCAGTTTGAGCTTTCATTGTTCAGTTGTTTGATCATTTTTTTCATCCCTATATCTTGTAATTGGAGCAATTACTTTGAAGATAACAATAAGCAATATATTAACCAGTTTTAATCTCCTATTATTTTATCTTGAAATCTGTATCATCATTTTTATTCTTTTTTCATTTCAAAAAAATATATATAATAAGTTTCACTGGCTAAAAATTAAATGAACTCTGGGAAAAAAAAAAGAAAGAAAGAAAGAAAGAAGAAAAAAGCAAATGAACTGACCGAAGTCAGCTTTTTCAGCACTGGCAGCACTGACATCTTGGACCAGATAGATAATTTTGGTTCTAGGGGACTGTGCTGCTCACTTGAGTGTGCTGTGCAATATCCCTGATTTTTAGAAGCCTACATTTCTTTCTTTGTACCCTCATTATAACAAACAAAAATATTTCCAGGCATTGCTAATGTCACTGGCAGTCAAACTGCCCCCCTGACTGACCACTACTGCTTAGAGGAAAATATGGGTGAGAAACCACACTGTGAGGTAAAGAGCATCTAGAGGTGTAGGGGAAACTGAAGTGTGGAAAACACCGTTTTGAGTTAACGCTATTTGAAAATAACTCTGACTTGGCGTGGTGGCACATGCCTGTAATTCCAGCATTCAGGAGGCTGAGACAGGAGGATCAGTGCGAGTTTGAGGCCAGTCTGGACTACACAGCGAGTTCAAATTTAGCCTGAACTGCATAGTGCGACCCTGTCTCAAAAAAGAAAAAAGAAAACGCTAAAACTCAGAAGTTACTAGTTTTCCTTGTAGTTCATGACGATACTCTTTGTTGCTTAGGCCTAGAAGTATTCACAAAGGCGCAGGGCTTGGGAAGGCAAGTCATGAGCATCTCAAGCTGGAACCGAACTTGACCCCATCTCAAAACCAGAGCTAGAAAAGGGCTGGGGATGTGGCTCGGGGCAAAGACCCGGGCTTCATCAGGCAAGAGGCACCGGGCTGGGAGTACAAGAAGCCCTTCCTTACTCTTCTCGCCTCTCTGTTCTTCTCCTGCATCCTCTCCTGCGCGGTCCGCCAGCCAGCACCGGCCTCTGCACATCCACGGGTGAGCGGCCGAGCCACACCTCCGGCGGCGTCCTGATCCTCTCTTCCCCACAGTCCTGGCGCCCTCCTGTCTGGGTGCGCGGAAGGGTGCACAGCCCCGCGCCCTTGTCAGCCGGCGAGCTCTGGGTGCCAACTCCCAGCCGAGGGAACCGGGGGAAATCCTCTGGGCGCAGAGCGAGTTAGAGACTGAGAAGCCCTGGCGCAGTGTTCTGTGGCTGCCTGCGTCATCCTCACTCCGCAGAGAATTAACCAGAACGGTCCTGGATGGCTCCGGATCTTACGCTCCCACTTGGCCGCGCTTGGAGCACAGGGAAGTTGTGTCGGATCCCAGGGACCAGCGTCCTGCTCAGCAGGCTATTTGCATTTCATCATCAGATGCTTGAAAAACCACCTCTGAAATTCAGGGTGCTGGTGTGTTAAATGAGGCAATTTACCAAAATAAAAAATAAGAAGCACTTGAGATTTACCTCAGTGCAAAGGACCTGGGTTCCGTCTGCAACCCCATCGCTCACATCAGGCTTGGCGGCGCAAGCCGGGAAAGGCTGTACTCCAGGAGGCCGAGGCCGGAAGATTTAAAGCTCGAGCCCAGATTGGACAACCTGGTGACTAGTGAGGCCGCATTCAAGGTGAAAGTGAAAAAGGGCTGTGGACGTAGCTCAGTGTGATCACCGTGGGTTCGGTCCCCAGTGCCGCAGCCCTACGAGGCGGACGCTGGTGTTCTTCCCTTGTGACAAATGGAGACCCCGTAGAAGAGGCGGTCTCTCCTTGGGATGTTCTTTTTCCGGACACCCACAAAGTTTTCTCCTCCTTTCCAATTTTCCCTCATCGTTGTCTTTGTGTGTGCATGAGCGTGTACGCATGCGTGCGTGCGTGTGCCTGGGGTTTGACCCCCAGGGCCCCGCGCATACTACACACCAGGCACAAAGGGCAAGGATGTGGCTCAACAGCACAAGCGCCTGCCTGGCAAGCATAAAGTCCTGAATTTGATTCCCAGTACCAAACAAACAAACAAACAAACAAAAAACAGGTACAAACCCTACCACCAAGCCACATCCCCAATCTGTTTTTTTCCTTTTTCTTTTTTCCCCAGTCTTTTTAAAAGTTAATTTTGTTGGTACACTTTTCACATACACAGTGATCACGTTCATCATAGGGACTTGCACCTGTACATGATATATCTTGTTTCTTTTTTCCCATTCCCCTCCCCGCCCTGAAATCCCTCTTCCCCTCCATTTTTACAAAAGCTTTGCTTCCATTTTTCCCTTCTAGTCTTTTTCTTTTTCCTTCCTTCCTTCCCCCCCTCTCCATTTCCTTGCTCCCCTCCTCATTTGAACATTTTCTTTCTACTTCCCAGTATCTATCATTCCACTTTGGTCCTTATTTATGCTTTTGGTTACTCACACCAGAGAAACCATATGACATTTAAATACGTGTGTCCTATTTATTTCACTGAAGAGTATGGTCTCGAGGTCCACCCATTTAACTAGAAATGTCTCAAGTTTATCCTTTTTTTTTTCCTAGCCAGGATTGAAGTACAACCTTGTGCTTACCAGGCAAGTGCTTGAGCTGCTGAGCTAAATCCCCAGCAAGTTTATCTTTCTTTATGACTGAGTAGTACTCCATTGTATATTTTTAAAAACCACATTTTCTTTATCTATTGGATTGGGTGATATACTATGTACCCTCAAGTCCTCATATACTTTTTATGGGGCTGAGTCTGGCACTTGCTTGTGATCAGTTTGTTGTCTAGAGCCAGGACTGATGATGTGAGTGCTGCACCCGCCTATGGGTGGAGCTGAGATACCGTGTAAGGGAGGCGGGATTTCCTCTTGCTCGCTTCCACTCTTTCTCGCCAGCACACCTTGATGCTTGTGGCCACCATGAACAGCAGCCCTGCCATGCCATGCTGCCTTGGAGCCAACTAAGTATGGACTGAAACTCCTGAGAAACTGTAAGAAATAAACCTTTCCTTCCCTAATTTTGGGTATTTTGTCTCGGCAATGAGTGAAAAGTAACTAAGACACTTATTCATCCATTGACAGGCATTTGGGTTGTTTCCAAGATTTCATTATTACAAACTGTGCTGCTATAAACATGGGTGTGCATATATCACTGTGATATGATGTTTTTAACTTGATACCAGAAGGGGAATAGCTGGGTCAAATGGAACCTCTAGTCCTAGTTTTTGATGACTCTCCATATTTATCTCCATTGTGTTGAACCAATTTATTCTCCACCAACACTGACGGGTTTGTTTTTCTTTATAACCTCGCTAGCATTTGTTGTCAGTAGATTTCTTTTTTTATTTGACTTTGTTTGTTTGTTTGTTTTTTGTGACAGGGTCTCACTACATAGGCCAGGCTGGCCTTGAACTTATGATGATTCTCCTGCCTCAGCCTCCCCAGTGTTGGAATTACAGGCATACATCTTGAAGACTACTATATAAATTTTGTAACTGTTAGGTCGTTATGCCTGATTTGGGTCTGAGCCAATTAATATCTCCTAGGAGTTTTCAGAAATCATTTAAAGTTTGTAGTTTGTCTATTTTTATTTGAAACTTTTGTGGCTTAATTACCTTTTTAGAAACAATGGGGCCCAAATAATTGTAAGGACTTATCATTTGTATTTTGTTAGGTGCTAGTTGGAGGCCAAAAGCAGTTAAATCTCTGACTTTTTATAGCATAAGCAAATTAGATTTAGTGGACACAGAAAGTAAAATGTCGTCCATAAAATGGGCCACATACACTTGAGAGAACTGAGCCCTATATCTCTTTAAAGCTTGTGCCACAAATAACTGGCAAGTGGTGGCACTATTTGCCATTCCCTGTGGAGTCCTGTCCGTTGAAAACGCCTTGCTGGCTCTTGAAAATTAATGCTAGGTACTGAAAATGCAAAAAAGGGTCGATCCTGAAGAGGAAGGGGAATATTAAAAAAACAGTCTTTAAGATCAATACCAACCATTGGCCAGTCTCATGGGATTGTAGTAACACTAGGCAGACCAGGTTGTAGCGCCCCCATTGGCAGCATCCGAGCATTTACAGCTCTTGAATCCCATACTAATCTCCGCTTGCCTGATTTTTTTGGAATGACAAAAAGTGGGGAAGCCGGGCGTGGTGGCGCATGCCTTTAATCCCAGCAATCGGGAGGCTGAAGTAGGAGGAGCGTGGTGAGTTCGAGGCCTGCTTGGGCTACAATGTGAGCACAAGGCCGGCCTGAGCTACATAGTGCAACCCTGCCTCGAAAAACTAGGGCTGGGAGTTTGGCTCAATGGTGTAAGCACCTGGCTGGCAGGCTTAAAGCTGTGAGTTTGATCCCCGGTGCCGAAAAAAAAAGAAAAAAAAAGTGGGGTATTTTACAGAGGGTTTGAGGTGTCCTAGTACTATCTTTTCTTCTACTGAGATCTTTAACTTCTCCTGTGTCAGGGGCCATTGAAAAACCCATTTTGGCTCTGTAGTTTTCCATTGAATTGGTAGAGCCAAAATAGGTGAAGTGCCAATGGCCCCTGCTATAAATTTGAATCATATCCAATCCCAGATCTAACTAGCTTTACCAAAGGTTTAATTGCAAGAGTGCAGCCCTATAAGTTTCTATCCAGACTTTGTTTTCTCGGTATCCCATTTAAACCATGATTTTGCTAGTGGGTAACATACTTCTGAGAGGCAGAAGTAATTAAAACTGTGTTTCCTCTTTTGTAAGGTCTCTCCCCCACAGATTGAAGGGAATGGGTGCAATAAATGGTGTTATAATGCCTGTCTGTTCATCGGGGCTGATACATGGAAGTGGCAGTGCACTCTGTGAGACAGACTGAGGGGGGTCTCAGCCTATCACAGCTGTGGAGATGGATCTATTCAGCCAAGCAGATGACCAAGATGGGCTCCTGACTATTGTGACATCAGCTTCTGTATCCAGCAAACCAGTGAGAGATATTCCATTTAATTTAACAGTACAAGTAAGTCTATGAGCTGACATATTTTGGGAAAAATAAATTTTTTTGTTCAAGGACTTATCTGTGGAAAGAGATGGGCCTCTCGAGAACCCACCCTGCTGGGTCAGAGTGGCTCCAACCAGAAGACAACTAGTCTGCCTTCCAGGGGACTGCGCGACTGGCATGGACTCCAGGAAGAGAAACATGTGCCTCCCATACGCCTACCGGCACACAGGCTAAGAATCAAGGACATACTCCCTCACTCCACCTCACCCCAGCCCCACCCCACCCCCACCCACCGGTAAGCAACCTGCTGGTTTGGAGGTTTGGCTAAATTGATAGCAACTAAGGTACATAAAGCAATTAAATGTTGGTATTGTTTTGTTGATTTTGCAGGCCTGGGGCCGGCAGCCTGAGCATCTCTTTGGAAGATGACAGTATGCAATGTAGCAAACATGGGGGATTTTCTTCTGTCTTGTCTTCAAGGCCCAATGTTGTTCTCATTGTTTTGCTTCATTCTGATTAATTTTTTTTTTGCTTTATTTTATATTCTGTTTTTATTGGTTTTATTGTGTTTTGTTTTTGGTTTAGTTTTACTATACCTGTTGGAATGGTCAACTATTCTGAAAATAACAAGATATACTATAGTAGCTATTGTTTTCATAGTATTTTTCTTTGAAGTTCTGTATCAGTTCTACTGCTTTGTTTTGACTGACTTTGTTCTGTTATGTTTTGTTGGATTTTACTTTCTTTAAAATTAAAAAAAGGACTTATCTGTATCAGGTTTATGCAAGGGGTAAAGAGCAGGAGACAGAAGAATTGTGGGGAAAAGTAATATAAGAGCAATCAGATCACCAGGTTCTGTTACCCAAATATCAGTGGAACACACTGCAACAGATTTTTTTTTATTACAGTCACCATCCATTAAAGTTGGAACTACTGTGGGACCTTTAGAAATTAAGCTTGATTTTCCTATAATAAATCCCACAGCTCTGTGAGTCAGCACCATTTGCAGACTGCAGAGGGAGGGAACCAGGCCTCACCCTCACTGGGAGGTGATCCTCGCCTGGAAACCAGTGCCATGTTCAGGCTGCTGCTGGAGTCAGTGCTATCTGCAGACTGCGGAGGGAGACATCCATACCCCACCAGAAAGCGATCCCGGCAGGGAAACCATATCATTTTCATTGTTTTGTTGGGTTGGGTTCTATTCTCTTTTGTTTTGTTTGATTCTGTTAAATCTGATGGCATGAGCAGCTATTTGAACGATAGCAAGACATATTATGGTAGCCATTTTGGATTTACTATTGGCTTGCTTTGAAGTCTTTTATTGCATTCATTGTTTTGTTTTTATTGTTTCTATCCTATTGTGTTCTGTTTGATTTTTACTATGCCCGAGGATATCTGCAGCTCTTCTGAAGACAACAAAAGGCATTATGGTAACTATTGTTGGTTTCATAAGGTCTTGAAGTCCTGTATCACTTATACTGATTTTTTAATTGGTTTTATTGTTTTATTTTCCTTTGTTTTATCCTCTTTTTTTTTAAAAAAAAAAAGTAAGTCCCACAGATCCTTCTGGCAAAGATCCATAGGCCCCAGTGGGAATTAAAGTTGGTCACCTCCGCCAATAAATGAATGTGAGAAGTTGTTGGTAAATATAATCTTGTACTCTGGTTGGTTTTTTGTATGGGGATGTAATGTTTTGCTGTGTACCCATCCTGGTAGAGAGATGGTTGTCTGTCTGGCTTGAACTGGATACAGTTGGTTTAACTATGTCTGGGATAGTAGGTCATTGTTTGTTTGTGTCTGCTGTGTTTGTGCCTGGCCCCAGGGAAGGGCTGATTTTTTTATTTCCCTTTAACAGGGGTGTAAAATCCTTTTGAAATCTAGATTTATAATCTTTTGTCCAATAAAGTTCTTTTGTGCAACATGGACATGGAGTACATAGTAAATTGGGGCTTGGTTTAGTAATCACTTGCATAGCTGAGGGTGCTAATGTTTTTAAAATCTCTGGGCAACACCTGTGAGTATGACCTTGTTTGCCACAGTTAAAGCATTTAATCATATCAAACTTATCAGCAAGATGTTGGGATATAGCCTGTGCCATGAGTGTGGAAGCATGGGTGGTAGATCCAACATTTTGGCACTTTTGAGTACAAGTGGGTAAGTCTTTAGTGTGAAGGAACAAGGCTAAAGCTTGTTTGCAGTCCTTAGCATTTCCATTTGCTAATCGACAAAGGATAATTTTAGCTGCATTGTCATGAGAGACTTGTCTGTTTACTACTTTCTGTAGTCTAGCTACAAACTGCATGTAAGTTTCCGTAGGGCCTTGTAGTACTTGGGGAAAGGATTTATTAGGTGTACGGTCTTCTGGGACAGAAGTTCATGCACAGCATAGCAGTTGTTTGCAATGCATGAAAAGAAGAGGTGAGGTATGCACTTAAACTTTTAGATCAGAGTACTTGACCATGCCAGACAGCATTTCTTGAAATAGCCTGAAGGTTTTTGTCTTTGTTGTTTTGATTACTTTGTGGTTGTTTTGAAATGAGTGTTCTTAATTGTAATTCAAAATGTTGGAATTGTGCAGGCGATAGACATGTGCCTGCTAGGTGGGTCACATTGCTTGGCACCATTTGAAAGCCTTGAATTATAGTGTAAGCAGCCTGATGTATAAGGACCTTGAACTCCATTATCCAAGACACTGTCTGAGTTCTTTTAAGAGTAGAAAATTGAAAGCCACGTGGGTGTTACATTTGTGTGTGGTGCTCCAGATCATTTTCTTCTGTAACAGGAAAACACATTGTCTGAGCTTTTATCATATCACACTTGTGAGTGGGGAGTTGGGGTGTTTCCTGAGTTGACTCTGTGGTATGGGAGAGGGAGAGGCTGTAGGAACCACCACAGCAGCAGAGGTGTTATCTTCCAAGTTGGCTTTGGCAAATGAAGCTCAGTATGTGAATAAATTGGAAAGGTTTTGCATTTCTTTATGAATATCTTTATGAGTATCTTGCAACAGTGAACTCGTTTGATTATCTCCATTTTTAAAACAGACTCCATTTGTCTCTGCAGCCCATTTGTAGACACATTACTATGGTGAGCTGAAATATTTGCTATAGCAATTCAGGGTTCTTTTCAATTTTAATTACCTCACTTACTATTTTGTTGGCATATGCCAAGTGCTTTTTAATGCAAATTTGCGGCTGGTCTATGTCTTTCGTTAAGTTAATTTGTAAGGACCTGAGGGCTATTCTCCCCAGATTATATGAAGCTATAGTTTCTGGATGTAGTTGTTTATTTCTTTGGCTTTTGGTTTCATGAAGGGTTCTATCTATCTTATCCCAAACTCTCATATCAAGTGTACTGGCTTTGGGGAAAGGATAGAATGTAGCTATCTGATGGAGCAGTCTAAAAACTTCCTTAAGTGGCACATTAATATCTGCATCATTTAGCAGCTTCATAATTAGTAGGTTGAAATCTTTCTCTTCTGTAGACAAAGAATATGTTTGGCCCATTGTTACCCTTGATGAATAGATTCCGATCTGCCACTTGCATCTGAGCACTATAAATAATAAAATGTTTTACTTACCTTAAAATCTTGCTATGCAAGGTCCAGCAGGTTGTCAGCACCTGGATAGCAGCTGGTCTTGTGCTGTGAAGGTTGTGCATTCCAGTCACACTGAGCACCAAATATTGTACTCTCAATAATGCAATCCTTTATAATATTGTAATCCAAATATTGTAATCCCTTTTTTGTCCTCCTCACAGCTCAAGACATTTTATTTTTTTTAATTTTTATTTATTTATTTATTTTATTTTTTTGGTACCAGGGATCAAACTCACAACCTTGCACTTGCCAGGAAGGTGCTTACACTGCTGGGATGAATCCCCAGCCCCAAGAAGTTGTTGTACTGGGTATGCAGTGTACCCCCAAGTCCTCATATAATTTTGATGGGGCTGAGTTATTGGTTTGTTATTGGTTTGTTGATTGACAATGTGAGCGCTGTGCCCACCCAGGGGTGGAGCTGACATACAGTGCAAGGGAAGGCGGGTCTTCTGCTTCCTCTTCCGCCTTGCTCTCTCTTGCCAGTGTGCCTTGCAGCTTGCAGCCGCCATGAACGGTAGCGCCATTAACCCATGCCGCCTTGGAGCCAACTTTATAGACTGAAACTCCCGAAAAACTATAAGAATAAACCTTTCCTTCCCTAATTTTGGGTGTCAGGTATTTTGTCTCGACAATGAGTAAAAAGTAACTAAGACAGTTGTAAATTTGTAATTCCATTGAAATGTTATTGGAATCCCAGTAAGTTAATTTTAATCTACCACCTCCAGTGTAACCCACAGTAAGAATGGGCACTAAGACATATTTGTTGTTATGGGCAGCCAAGGGGTCCTGAGTTTGGTCCAGGTGAGGATTGGGACAAAGGCTCTTATCCAAGGCCTCACCCAGAATTTATTATCTCATAAAAAAGAGAATGGCTTGAGGATGAATGACAGTGAGAATGGTGGTAATTACATGAGCTAAGCTGGCCAGGTGGTGAGAAAGCACCTCTGCAATATGCAGGGAGAAGGTTATACAGAAAGACCAATCTGCATAACTCAGTTGAGTAGCATTTGAATGATTTAGGAGGTTGCTGCTTTAGTTTTTGATATGTAAACCTTTGTGCCCTGGAAGTCATAGCCTCTTATCTTGAGGCTCAAACCCAGTTGACATTTCTGCATCTATGTGGCTCTGCCATTCCACTGTGCTCAATCATTTATAGGGAACACAACGTGAGGAAACAGGAAACTGTGGCTTCAAGGATTACATATCAGTACCTCAGCTGGCCTTACTTGCATTGCTTAGAGCGAACTGAAGGGAGAAGGAAATAGGAGAGACAGCTCTGCACATATCAGTACATAGAGATAGAGCTTCGTTTAACTATTGCAGAAATGATCGTTCTGCATTCAAGGAGAGCCACCCATGTCATCTTCTACACCCATTTATTCATTGATGGGCATTTGGATTGTTTCCAAGATTTAGCTATTACAAACTGTGCTGCTGTAAGCATGGATGTGCATATATCACTGTGATACGATGCTTCTAACTTGATACCAAGAAGGGCAATAACTGAGTCAAATGAAACCCCTAGTCTTAGTTTTTTGATGAGTCTCCGTACTTATTTCCATTTTGCTGAACCAATTTACTCTCCACCAACACTGAAGGGTTTCTTTTTCCCTTAGAGTCTCACTAACATTTGTTATTGATAGCTTTCTTTCTTTCTTTCTGTCTGTCTGTCTATCTTGATAGTAGCTGTTCTTTCTGGGGTGAGACAGAATGACCAGTGGTGAACATTTTTCATATAGCTATTTGCTATTAGTACTTTTTCATCTGAGAAGTGTCTATTCACTTCACATGTCCATTTTTTGGATTTTCTCACTCCTTTTTATTTTATTCTTGAGACAATATCTCCCTTGGTTGCCCAGGCTGGACTCCTGCCTTAGCTTGTCAGTAGCCAGGTCTGCAGGCGTGTGCTCCCACACTCATCTGCAGTGTCACCTTCTATTCACATCTGCCTCATTGCAGAGCCTGGCAGCCACCTTGCTGTGGTCCCTGCCTCCCTTCCAACGCACTGTCCTTTCACAGAACCTGTCTTGGGGGTGACTGTGCCTGTCGCCTTGGCCAGGCTGCACCTGCTCCCCAGGACCCTCCCCCCATGTGTCCTTGGCACTGAGACTGGAAGGCAGAAATGTTACAGGCAGCTGAGTTAGAAATATAACAGGCAGTCAGACAGGGCTGGGCCCTTCAAGGAGCCAGTGAAGAAGACCAGATACCTTGCAACCTTGGAGGAGACAAACACCTCTGCTGTGGGCAAAAGGTAAAAGGTAAAACAAATGTGACCACACCCTATGCATAAACATCAGGGATTGATTTTCTAAATAGGTATGGATCACCTTGAGGAAGCCAGGAGTCACCATCCCAGCACCCTACAGGAAGAGTCACTGCTCTTTAAGCATGCCCGCTTACTAAGTGACTCACTTCCCCATTTGTCCCTGATTTGGTCAATTTTACCTGAACAACTAATCTTATTGGTTGACTGTAGTCCCACCTCATGCCCATCTGCCTTGTGAGTTCCCATGTTTTTCCCATCTTGGACCCATTTCTCCTTGTTTTGCTCTATAAATTCTCTAGAAAAGACGGAATCTTTAGCAACCCGCTCAGGACCCCTTCTGTCTCCTAGACAGAAGATTTCCTTCTCTCAGTAAATATATTCTAGTCTTAAACTCCATTGTTCCTAAAATTCATTCTTTGATTTTAGAGAACACAAACTCGTACCAGACATCTAATAGGTTGGGAGTTTCATTCCCCTATATCATTGAGGGAGGAGATTCTGAAAGCAAGGGTGGATGTATTTAAACAAGCTTTCACATTAGCTGGTCTAGGTGGTCCTCCAGTTCTGTCTGAAGAAACTAGAGTGGGTTCCCTTGAGGAGGCGTGTTCCTGCCCCAGCCTTCCAGATGTGCCCTGCCCCTTGCTGCTTCCGGATGGACAGCCAGTCTCTGTGAAGCCTGCCATGCAGGGGACATGGGGCCAGCTGGCCAGTGGCCTTTCTGATCCATTTCACCTCAGTGCATGCAGGGGAAGCTCCAGCAGCCTCCATGTGGCTGTCCCAGCTGCAGAATATACAGTCAGACATGGCCTGGAATGAAGGACAGTGACAGGCAGCCTTGCTGACCTCAAGGCCTGCAAGACACAGACTGCACCTGGGTCCCCTAACACGCACATGTCCAGGTGGAGACCCAGCTGAGGCCACCAACCCACATCTCCTTCTGTTGTTACAGCAAACTATGACCAGGCTCCCTGTCATAACCTTTCTTGGGGATCTGGTACTACTGGGGAGCATGTTCATTGTGCTGGATGATTTTCCTCAAGAAGGGGCAATATCTTGCTCCCCTTGGAATAAATACTGAAAGGTTATGGCCCTAGTGTAAATTACTGGATATTATGGTGGTGGTCTGTCTTAGTTACTGTCTTGGTTACTTTTCGCTTGTTGCTGAGACAGAATACCTGACGCCCAAAATTAGGGAAGGAAAGATTTATTCTTACAGTTTCTCAGGAGTTTCAGTCCATACTTAACTTGGCTCCAAGATAGCTTGGCATGGCGGGCCTGCCATTCATGGCGACTGCAAGCTGCAAGCCGCAAGCCATGCTGCCGAGAGAGAGAGAGAGAGAGAGAGAGAGAGAGAGAGAGAGAGAGGTGGAAGAGAAAGCGAACAAGAGGAAGACCCACCTTCCCTTACACTGTATCTCAGCTCCACCCCTGGGCGGGCACAGCACTCACATTGTCAATCAACAAACCAATAACAAACCAATAACTCAGCCCCATCAAAATTATATGAGGACTTGGGGGAAAATAGCATACCCCATACATTCCACCCCTGGACCCCCAAGGACTCATTTATATTTTTAATACAAAAACCATTTAGTCCATCTCCAAAGGTTGCCAAAGTCCTAACAGTTTCAGCATTGCTGAAATGTCCAAGTCCCAAATCTCCTTTGAGATCTATGGCAAACTCTTATCTGTAATCCCCTGTATAAATGAAAACAAGGTTAAGCACTTCCAACATATAAAGGCACAAGATAAACATTACCATTCCAAAAGTTACAAACAGGGGAATATAAAGCATTAGAACCAAAGCAAGTCCAAAATCCAGCAGGGCAAACATTAAGTCCTAGAGTTCTCTGCTCGACATCTGAAGAAATCTGGTTACAAGTTCCAACAGGCTTGAGTGACTCCACCCCTGCGGCACTTTCAGGGGTTTTAACTTCCAAAGCCTTCCTAGGACGATCCATGTTCCTTGGCTCCACCCTTACATCTATACACATTGCTCTCTGCAGGCGAGGCAGAAGCTGCCTTAGCCTTTTCTTATACTTAAAACCAGCGCCACATGGATGCCACCAAGATCTGCTGCAGGCTGGAGCAGTAGCCAGGCTTTCCTCTCTCTTGGCTGTAGGGGTCGACTGCCTGGATCGGTGAGCTCTCTGAACCTGACTGTGAGGAACAGCTTCTCTATGCCACCATTCTGGAATCCGGCGTGGCCGCTGCCATTTTGGGACATGGCATGGTCTCTGTCGCCACTCTGGGACAAGGCACTCTGCGGCTTTTTGTCGCCCCTCCAGGACAGGGCACTCTGCGGCTTTTCGTCGCCACCCCGGGATAGGGCACTCTGCAGCTTTTTCCTCTGAACAAACTCTTCTACTTTTGAAGGCCTGAGGCTGCAAAGGGCGGAGGCCCACTGCTTCCCGGGATGCCCCCAGGCCATCTTTTTTACTCTTTTGTTCCTTCTCAGCAATCAAGGTCTCAGCTCCATCTTTACAGTCCACAGCTTCCTGGCCAAACTCACATTTTAAATCGCCATGCTGGGCTCCTTGCTCTTTATCCACAACATAAATCTGGCTAAGAGCCCCCAGCAAAAGCCAGGCCACCATTTCAACATTTGGCTGCCTCATAATTTCTGTCTGTAGAGTAATTAATCCTTTGCCCTTAATCTCAGTCTCAGGCAAAGTCTCTGGGCATGGGCAGAATGCAGACAAACTTTCTGCCAAACCATAACACACATCGTGTGGAGTCCAACACCCAATGTTGTTCTTCTTCCCAGCAGAAATCTCCGGAGGCTGGTCTTTACCAGCAGGCTTTCTATCAGCCTTCTGGTTTCCTGAGCTCTGACCAGAATCTCCCATACAAAACAGCCTAAGCCGTTCCAGCTCTATGCATGTAGATGGCATCTCCGAACCTTTCCAAACTTTCCCCGCAAGCCACTTCCAAAGGCTCTCAAACCACATGGTCAGGAATAGTCACAGCAACAACCCCACTCCTCTGGTACCAAATTCTGTCTTGGTTATTTTTCGCTTGTTGCTGAGACAGAATACCTGACGCCCAAAATTAGGGAAGGAAAGGTTTATTCTTACAGATTCTCAGGAGTTTCAGTCCATACTTAAGTTGGCTCCCAGATAGCTTGGCATGGCGGGCCTGCCATTCATGGCAGCTGCAAGCTGCAAGCTGCAAGTCATGCTGCCGAGAGAGAGAGAGAGGCAGAAGAGAAAGCGAACAAGAGGAAGACCCACCTTCCCTTACACTGTATCTCAGCTCCACCCCTGGGCGGGCACAGCGCTCACATTGTCAATCAACAAACCAATAACAAACCAATAACTCAGCCCCATCAAAATTATATGAGGACTTGGGGGGACATAGCATACCCCATACTGTTACCTTCACTCATTGCTGAGACAGAATACCTGATGCCCAAAATTAGGGAAGGAAAGGTTTATTTCTTACAGTTTCTCAGGAATTTCAGTCCATACTTAGTTGGCTCCAAGGCAGCATGGCATGGTGGGGCAGGCATTCATGGTGGCCGCCAAACAGCAAGGCACACAAACCCAGCAAGAGAGAAAAATAGAGAGACTCATGTTCCTCCCACCTTACTCTGTATGTCGGCTCCACCCCTGGGTGGGTGCAGCACTCACATCACCAATCCTAGTGCTACACAACAGACCAATCACGAATGCCAGACTCAGCCTCTTCCAAATTACAAGAGGACTTGGGGGGATACAGGATCCAACCAATACATGGTCTAACATGGTGGAAGGCCAAAGTGAAGACCACTTCCTCCTTCCCCTGCTTCAGCCCCAATTACAACTTCCCTTCCCGTGCGTGCAAAGAGAATTCCAATCAGTTCCTCACACGTCATCAATGCCCTCCCCATGTGCTGCTGATCAGAGGTCATGTAACCCTCTGCCCCCTCTGTATCTGGTCAGAGGAGAATGCCCAACCCCACAGGTTGTGGGCGCCTCTCCAAGTCCTCAATAAAAGTCACCTTCTCTTTCCTTTTGCTTCTCTATTGTGCCAGAAAACTCTAATATTTTGGTGCCAAAAACCAAGAATTGGCATTGCATTAGCTCCTGGGGGTTACCTCCAGTTTTGAGCTTCTCTGCCAATGAGCCAGTCTTTTTTCCTCTGGGACCTGCCTATCTGCTGTTGCCAGCCTGCATCCAACACCAACCCACCTCATTTGTCATGAGTGAGTCACTTTTCTGTCTGGGGTTTCCTGTCCTGATTTCTCAGTCTTTCATGCTCCTTGGGCAACTGAGGCAGAGCTGTTCTCAGTCTCAGAAATTTGTGAGCTCATGTAAGGAAACCTCTCACCATCACTGGACAAAGATAGCAGTTCTCACATTCCTAGGGTAGGATGGCCCAAGGCAGAGCTGTTACTGTCTTGTCCTCTGGGACCCCCCCACCCCCCACACTCTTAGTGACAGTCGATGAAAATGGGTGTTGGGACCTTCCCTGTCATACTCTCAAAACAGGTGATGACCTCTTTTGATAAGTGTGACCCGGGACAGCTCTCATGCTCCTTGGGCAGGGCTGAAGCTCTGACATCCTGAGGCAGAGTTGTTCTCTTGGCTCACCTCTAATTTGGTCACTATGGGGAATACCATTTCCCGTCTGCCCCAAAAAAACCACACCTCTGGGGTGCCTGGTTCATAACCTTGGTGCTCTTGGCTTTAAGAAGGCCAAAAACCAAAAAAATGAATCTTTTATTTATATTTTTGTCACAGTGGTGGCAAGTGGGTAAAAATCCATTATGTCCAGGCCTTTTTCACTCTGAGGACATGTCCCTCTCTCAGTCACATGCAGCAGCCCAAGTACTTCTGGCTCACTCTACTCCACCAGGATCTCTCCCTTCCTCCCCACTGAACCCCTTAGATAATTCTGCCTCCTGTCTTTACTGCCCCTCCCCCATATCCCCAAGCCCAAACCCCTCGGCCTTCTCAACCAGAGGCTTCTGAGCCCCCTGATTCATCCCCTCCCCTTTCCTCACCTACAGTGGCCTCTAACTCTTCCTTTACTTCCTCTTCCCAATCTCAGAATCTTCAATCCCCTCAACCTGAGCCATCTATCCCATCAGATGGCTCCTCTTCTATCCCCTCTACTTTTGCATCGCCATTCTTCCTGTCAGCTCACCACACTCAGTCTCACAGGTTTCTGCCACCTAGCAGACTGCATGATGTTTGACTGCCATTTTGTGGTCCCATGCCACATGGTCCTCAGCAGCTACCTTGCTGCAGCTCACATGGAGGACAGCTGCCATTTTGTGGTCCTCCATCATGTGACAGTCTGCTGCCACCTTGTGACAGGTCACAGGGTAAACAGCCACCATCTTGCAGTCCCTCATCATGTGTTCAGCAGCAGCCGTCCTGTTGCAGGTCACATGATGACCAGTCGCCATCTTGCGCCCCCTTACCATGTAACCAGCAGCAGCTATCTTGTTGTGGGTCTCATGGTGACCAGTCACAATCTTGTGCATCCCTGTTGCATGGTGACAGGTGACCATTTTATGGTCAATCACCCTGTAACTGCCCACAGATGCCTGCTGGTTGATTGGCTGCTTGACGGCCCTCTACACCTCCCACTCCACAGCCTTCTCAGCCTCAATTCCTATTCCCCCTTTGGGAACAGGCTGGTCCCAAGGAACTAATTCATATTCATGTTCCTTTTTCCCTCACTGACCCATCTCAGATTAACCATAAATTAGGTTCCTTTTCTGCTGACACACAAAATTATATTAGAGAGTTTAAATTTATAACTAATTGTTATGATTTACATTTCAAGGATGTTTATGTGATTCTAAATACCACCCTCAGCTCATAAGAACAAACTCAGTTATGACAAGCAGCTCAAAAAAAAAAAAAGAGCCAATCATAGATATCAAACAAATACTAGTAAAAATGACCCTGGTCTGCTATTCTTATTTCAAGAGATCTCTGTTAACTGACCTACAAAAAGGTTCTCACTAGTCTATTTGTTATAGTTCAAATTGGCCAGATATATTTGAGTGCACTCTAATTATGTAAGATGTTTGTCTGTTAAACTATATATGTTTCTACATTCAATCGGTACAGATTGTCTATATGTGTTTCTTTATATGTCCTATCCACAAACAGCTGTTCCTTTTTTATTTGAGCTCAATAATCTTTTCTTTTTTCCTTTTTCGTTTGCATTTTCAGATCATTTAATCAAGGTTTATTTGGGTTACAGATTTAAAAAGCATGCTTCTACCTGGGTTGCCAGCTGGTCAAAATGATGCTAAAATTGGTTAGACAAAATTCCTTGGGGTGAGGAGGGATTGGACAGGACTTCAACTGATGGATAAAAAAGCAGCCTGGTAACATTAACCAGTTCTTATTTATTAATTGGAGGTCCCAATAATTTCCATAGCCTTATGGGAAACACTCCAACTAAAATTATAAAAAAATATATTAAGATTCTTGATGCTAATACAAAGATTTCATATGGCTAAGACAATTCATTATTGCTGACCTAGTGGTATATTCATGCCTTCAAACATAAAATTGGGATTGTTTATGATGATAAATATCTTTCAGATCCAGACATCTGCCTTTTTCTTGTGCTCCAGTCAGGAGATTAAAGCCAAACCAACATGAGGTCACCAGTCAAATGGTAATTTTTTAAACAAAAATTTATGTAATGCATATGTTATATGTGTGCCTCTATACTTAGAGATGCTTAAACACTGAACAGTCCAAACAATGTCACACATTTCTTCAATGACATCCTATTAAAGAATAAGTTAAGTAAAAGCTTACGACAACACGCTGATCCCTGTCTTCCCCAACCCTCTTATGGGACCAAACCAGATCCTCCCACCCCAGGACACCTAATTTATCTTAAATCTTCTAAATCTGCACGATTGCAGCCAAACTGAAGTGGCCCCAACCTGGTCTTCCTCACAACTCCAACAGCAGTCAAGGTCACTGGACTGCCATCCTGGTATTACAGGCAGCTGAGTTAGACAGAAATATTATAGGCAGTCAGACAGGACTAGGCCCTCAAGAAAACCGGCACAGAGAACCAGAGGTCTTGGTGACCTTGGAGGGGACCCACACCTCTCCTTACAGGCCAGATATCAAGACAAATGGCAAAACAAATACACCCATATGCTAAGAACTGATATTCTAAATAGTTCTATATCATCCTGAGGAAGTCAGGAATCAACATCCCACCCTTTTACAGGAAGACTCATTATCGTTAAGCATCCGTCGCTTACTACGTGACCTGCTTCCCCATTTGTCCTCGATTTAATCAATTTTACCTGAGCAACTGATCGTATTGGTTAACCATGGTTATGTCCCACCTTATGCCCATCTGCCTTGCGAGTTCCCAGTTTTTCGCATCATGGTTTTACTCTATAAAAGTCCCTAAATATGACAGAATCTTTGGCAACCCACTTGGGCCCCCTTCTGTCCCTCAGACAAAAGCTTTCTTTCTCTCAATAAATATCATCTGCTCTTACCCTCCGTTGTTCCTAAAATTCATTCTTTGATTTTAGAAAACACGAACTCACACCATACGTATAGTAGGTTGAGCGTTTCATTCCTCAACATCATTCGGAGGTCCGGGATCATATTCCCCAAATCATTTGGAGGCCCCAGCGAGATCGTTTTCCCAAATCACTGGTTCCATGTCACTCAATCTAAGCAGTGCCCCCCAACCCTAACTCCCCTGACTCTAAACATCCTGAGTGGTCATCACATCTCCTATCTCCCACCTGCCCCTGTCTCACCAAAGCCCCACGGTCACAACTTTCAGAGTCAGTCATGTTTTGTTATTATATTTGGTTCCTGATCCCTTACGTTAGTTATTTTTTTTACTATAGGGTTCTAGACACTCTTGCCTAAAAACTCCCACATTATGCATAAAATTGCTTTCATCTTGTTCTACATAACAACTATCTTAGTTCTCTCCACCCTCAACTGTTTAGTTAAACATGAGACCCTTCTGGGTCTGGGTTCTCATCTCATGTATAGTGACAAGGCCACAGCCCTCCCCACCTTTAGTCTATAATTTCCCAAACATGATTCAACTGTCGGACCTTACATTTCTCATGCTTCCTATTCTCTCCAGCTCAACCCCTGGACCAAGGACAAGTTCTGTCTACACTTTCACTTTTACCCTTTCAGATGAATAACTGCTTCCCATAACTTCATCCCTCCCAACTCCACGCTCATTTTTCAGATTTTTCCTCATCATGGTCCTGATGGAACGACACATTTGGATCATGGGCACCTTTTCTTCTACCTCTCCTGGGTCCTTTGATTATGATAGTGACCTGCCTCCTCATAGCACCTTGTCTTTTTATTTCTTCAATCTAGGATGCAAACATTCACCAATAACAAACTCCTTTTCCTGGCTGAAACACCTGGTAGCAGCTTCTACATGGGCATCAACCGTCATCCTGTCGACCCTCCTAACCTCCAACACAACACCCCCATCCAGCAGGAAGTAGTCAGAGAAACTCGCCTAACCTGAAGACAGAAATGGAAGGTTATTGCCCTAGCTGAGCATGGTGGTGCACTCCTTTAATCCCAGCACTCAGGAGGCTAAGGTAGGAGGAGCATTGTGAGTTCGAGGCCAACTTGGGCTACAACGTGAGCACAAGGCCGTCCTGAGCTACATAGTGTGACCCTGTCTCAAAAAACTAGGGCTGGGGGTTTGGCTCAGTGGCTTAAGCACCTGTCTGGCAGACACGAAGTTGTGAGTTTGATCCCTGGTGCTGGAAAAAAAAAGAAAAGAAAGAAAGAAAGGTTATTGCCCTAGTGTAAATTACTGGGTATTATGGTGGTGGTCTAACATGGTGGAGGGCAAAGTGAAGACCATGTCCTCCTTCCCGCCTTTGGCCCGGATTACAACTTCCTTTACCATGCACACGAAGAGAATTCCAATCATTTCCTTACACGTCATCAATGCCTGCCCTATGTGCTGCTTCCAGTCAGAGGTCATGTAACCCTCTGCCCCCTCTGTATTTGGTCAGAGGAGAATGCCCAACCTCACAGGTTGTGGGCACCTCTCCAAGTCCTCAATAAATGTCAGTTTCTCTTCCCTTTTGTTTCTCTATTGCACCAGAAAACTCTAACAAACGCCAGTGTGGGACTGAGCCTGGTCTGCTAGAACCCTGGGTGCCAGAGCTTCTCCCTAATGATATAGGAAAAATGATCCCAGAACTCCAAAAGATATGGGGGAATGAAACTCCCAACTTACTATATGTCCGGCACGAGTTCGTGTTCTCTAAAATCGAAGAATGAATTTTAGGAACAACAGAGGGTAAGAGCAGAAGATATTTATTGAGAGAAAGAAAGTTTCTGTCTGAGCGACAGAAGGGGACCCGAGCGGGTTGCCAAAGATTCTGTCATATTTAGGGACTTTTATAGAGTAAAACCATGATGGGAAAAACTGGGAACTCGCAAGGCAGATGGGCATAAGGTGGGACATAACCATGGTTAGCCAATAAGATTAATTGCTCAGGTAAAATTGATTAAATCAAGGACAAATGGAGAAGCGAGTCATGTAGTAAGTGGGGATACTTAACGACAATGACTCTTCCTGTAAAAGGGTGTAAAGCTGACTCCTGACTTCCTCAGGGTGATATAGAACTATTTAGAATATCAATCCTTAGCATATGTGTGTATTTGTTTTGTCTTTTGTCTTGATATCTGGCCCACAGCAAGAGGTGTGTATCTCTTCCAAGGTCACCAAGACCTCGGGTTCTCTGTGCCGGTTTTCTTGAGGGCCTAGCTCTGTCTGACTGCCTATAATTATTCTGTCTAACTCAGTTGCCCGTAACACTAAAAACCCAGCAGTCCTCTAGGGGTTAAGGCTAGGGCTCACACACATGAACAATGAGCTCTGTCTCTGGCACTGTGGTGCCTAGGATAGCCTCAAACTTGTGATCCTTCTGCCTCAGCCTCCTGAATAGCTGAGCTTAAAGTTACATGCCACCACTCCTGGCCACAATTTTTAAAATTCTTTATTTGATACTTAAAAACATAAAACAGTACATATCAATGAGGTACCATGTAGTGTTTCAATACATGCATAAGTTGTATAACCTTCAAGTCGGATTAAAATCTATTATCTACTCAAACGTTTATGATTTCTTGGTAACAGAACATTCAGAGCCCTTCCTCCCAGCTGTTGGATGTGTCGCACATGAGCCATGTCTGCAGGCCTTGCTGTGCAGTGGTGCCCACTTCTCTTTTCCTCGGTGGATGCAGGCCACCTGCAGCCTCTCCGCAAGCTCCCTCCAGGCCGGCTGCCTGTGCTTCCATGCACGCAGATCCGCAGCATGCCTCCTCCTGCACTCAGCTCTGTCACATGTACAATGGTCTGCTCCACCCACACTCCTTTGAGCCACAGGCCAAAGGCACCTCTGCCCCCGGGCTGTGGGAGGGCCCCACAGTGAGCTGGGGGGTGGCCTACTCTCTCCACCACCATCCCACCTCCTGTGGTGGAAGCCTGGGGTCATGGGGTTGCGGGGTCTTGGGGCAGCTCTGTTTCACTTCTGTTTTTTTTTTTTTTTTTCTTTGGCACCTGGGATCAAACTCACAACCTCGCATCTGCCAGGCAGGCACTTAAGCCACTGAGCCAAACTCCTGGCCCTAGTTTTTTGAGTCAGGGTCGCCCTTCAGGCCGGCCTTGCACTCACATTGTAACCCAAACTCACAACGTTCTGCCTACTTCAGCCTCCTGAGTGCTGGGATTAAAGGCGTGTGCCACCACACCTGGCTCTGTTTCACTTCTGAATGCCCCCAGGCTCGCTTCCTGAAGGTTGCAGTAGCTGGCATCCCAGGCTCACCAGCACTTGCGGTCTTCTGCTGCCTTGGTCACAGCTGATCTTACTGGAGCGCAGTGCTGGCTCACTGTGGTTTCATGCAGCATTTCCTCTATGATTAGGAACCTTGAGAATTATTTCCTATGGTTTCCTTTGAGAAGTATCTGTTTGGGCCTACTGCCCACTTTTAAAATTGGGTTACTTACTTGTTTATTGTTGAGTTTTTGTAGTTCCTTATATATTTTAGAAATTTTATATTTTATACCTATTGTCAGGTGTATCATTTATAAATATTTTCTCTTGTTCTGTTTTGTGACTTTCACAATTATTTCCTCAGCAGAAGGTACTTAGTATGCTGTAACTCGCATTTGTCTAATTTTCCTTTTAAGGTTTCATCCAAAAACTTGCCAATTGCAATGACGTCTTTGCATAGAAATGAAGTACGGTGCCAGAAATGGTGGCTCCTGTCTGTAATCCCAGCTACTAGGAGGCTGAGGCTGGATGAACACAAGCTTGAGGCCAGCAGACTAGGCAATTCAGTGAGATCCTGGCTCAAAATAAGAAGGACTTGGGATGTAACTCGGCCACAGAGCACCACTGTGCTGCGACCCATGCCGCCCTTGAGGTTCTTGGGGTGAAGGACTGCAAGAGGATGAGAAAATACAGAAGAGGCAAAGCTGGGGACAGGTGGAGCCCTTATCCTCCTGATGGGAGGAAAGAAACTGCTAACCTCTGCAGCATGTTTATTTATATCCTGGGAAGGTTGATGTCAATTGCTTGGATTGTCTAGGGGCTTGGCTTTTTCTGGGCTGTAGTAACTTCACGTGGCTGACCCCAGCGCCCTTTGTTTTTGTGAAGGTCATGCCCTGGCCATGCTGCAGCCCTGCACATGTGGTCAATTTTCAGCTTCAACAGCCCTGGACTCAATCCCATGTCACCCCACCCCTATACCCAGTCAGAGAAAATGACTGAAGACAAAGAAGGGATCCTTGCAGCTGGGTGCTGGGCCACCTTTGGGTCCTCTTCAGGCAGTTACCGCATCACACACCCTGCTGGGCCTTCACTCCTTGGTGCTCTTCTTCGTTGGTAGCTTTGAAATCTACCCCCTCCTTGACACCCTCATGCAAGTTAGTCTAATGTGCTTCGCCTTCAGAAATGCTAACGAAGGAACCTCAGACGATGGCGGCCACCGAGGTCTTGGGGAGGGAGAGGGATGCTTCCTGACCAGGCGATCACCAGTGGAACAGCATCCTTTCACCCACCCTTGAAACCAGGCCATGCCTACGTTGTGCATCACCACATAGAGAACTTCCGGAAGAGAGGAAGGAAGGTCAGGGAAATCGAGGTGGCACCTGGAATCTTTACATCCAAATCCATATGGAATGAAGATTTCATTCTTTCTTCTTCTTTTGCTTCTCTTTATTAGAGCAGATGTGACAGTTTCTTGGGGGATAGAGGATTATTCTCACTAGGAATTATTCAACATACCCTGCATCTCCATTTGGCAAGAATATTGTAAAAGGGATTAAATTGGATTAGAATATTTCAATTAAAAAAATTTTTTTGAGAGAAGAACTTGCTAGGCAGTCCAGACTGGCCTCAAACTCATGGTGCTCCTCCTGCTTCAGTCTCCCAAATACTGGGATTACAGGTGTGCCACTACACCCAGATCATCGTGTAATCTTTTATAATTAAAGACTTTGTGAACTTTATGATCCTCTGATATAATACCAATTATTCATTTTGGTCATGTATTTCCCCAGTTTATGATGAGGAGGATTAAAGCCTTCACTATTTTATAAGAAATTTTCTTTATTGATTAAAAACAGAACTGCTTATGAATACAGGTGTAAAAATACATTAAAATATTGAGATGCATTAAATATATATTTTTATGACTTTAGACACTTTATATAAAAGTATTATAAGTTCAGAGCAGTATTGTACTTGCTAATAATTACCAATTTTGATTTTGCTGTATTTTTCATCAGAATGAGACACTTTCCAACAAACATATTAAGGGTACAGAAAATAAAAAGATATCAGCAGGTGTCTAGATAAGAGCAATTTGGGGGTGCAAAAATAAATTGCCTAGGAATATACAAACCACAGCATATGTTAAAGTTACAGCGTTTTAAAAACCGAAACAATGATTACAATTCCCTTTTTAAAAGCTTACTGGTTAAGCCGGGCGTGGTGGCGCATGCCTTTAATCCCAGCACTCGGGAGGCTGAGGTAGGAGGAGCGTTGTGAGTTCGAGGCCAGCTTGGGCTACAACACGAGCGCAAGGCTGGCCTGAGCTACCCAGTGCGACCCTGCCTCAAAAACCAGGGCCGGGAGTTTGGCTCAGTGACTTAAGTGCCTGTCTGGCAGGCGCGAGGTTGTGAGTTCAATCCCCGGTGCCGCAAAAAAAAAAAAAAAAAAAAAAAAGCTTACTGGTTAGAGGCTGGGCACAGTGGCAGTACAGCTCTGTAATCCTAGCACTCAGCACTCAGGAGGTTGGGGCAGGAACACTGCCCTGAGTTCGAGACCAGCCTGAGCTACACGGTGAGCTCAAGGCCACCTTGCCCTACATAGTGAGGCCCTGACCCCCAAAAAATAAAGATTACTGATTTTAGTTTTTTAATGTAGTGCTAGGGATGATTCCAGACCTCATCCAAGTGCTCTACATCCCCACACTTGGGTGGATTTTAAATACTTGTTTTTGTGGTATTAGGGACAGAACCAGGTCCTTTGCATGGAGCTAGGTCCCCAGTCCTTTTTTATTTTTGATTTTGTGATAGGTCTCACAAAGTTATGGCTTTTCCTTTTGACACATCCATTGGCTGCTTTTGGTCTGGCCTTTACCTAGGAGGCCTTGGGCTTCCCAGGGGCCCAGATGCCTCTGAAATTGCTGCTCCAGGCCTTGCTCTTGTCTCTGTGTATTATTGAATCAGTCGGCTAACTACCTTTCATCACGTCTTTCTACAGTGCCTCCTCCAAACTGCAGCCAGAGTTGAATTTCTAACTGCAAATCTATTTCTATTACTTCATCTTCTTCAAAATGAAGTTCTAGCCTGCCTGGCAGGCTCAAGGTTGTGAGTGCGATCCCTGGTACCAGAAAAAAGAAGAAAAGAAAAAAGAAAAAAAAAATGAAGTTCTAGTACCTTAAAATGAATACATAAGGTTTTTTTTGTTTAAAGTATTATTTTTTTGATACTGGCAATCAAACTCAGAATATTACGCTTGCTAGTCAGGTACTTAGGCCACTGAGCTATATCCTCAGTCCCTACATAAGGTTTTTCAATGAACTGATCTCAAGTAGGCTTTCTGAAATTCCCATTAGGTTAGCAGTTCCATTACAGAACCATTTGTAGTTCCTTGAATTGCCCAGATTCTCTTATGCTTCTCGGGTTTTACAAAAACTGTTGCCTCTGTCTGAGAGAGTAGTCCCTCCTTCATCCTGCTAGTCTCCATCGATCCAGTCATTCTTTTTTTTTTTTTTTCAAACCAGGGATTGAATTTACAACCTTGTGCCTGCCAAGCAGGTGCTTAAGCCACTGAGCTAAATCCCCAGCCCTATTTTTTGAGACAGGGTCTCACTATGCAGTTCAGGCTGGCCTTGAACTCACTTCGTAGCCCAGGCTGGTCTCGAACTTGCAACTGTCCTCCTGCCTCAGCCTCCTGAGCACTGGGGTTACAGTGTGCCACCATGCCCAGCAATCCAGTCATTCTTTAAGATCCAGCTTTGACAACAAAAAACAGCTCTAAAAAAATCAATGAACTGTGTAAAATTTTTTGTTTTAATTTTTATTTCGGGATGTGGTTGAGCACACTTGCTGTCCTGGCACTCAGAAGGCTAAGGTGGGAGGGTTTCCATGAGTTTGAAGCCAGCCTGGGCTACATAGTGAGTTCAGGGTCAGCCTGTACCACATAGCAAGACCATGTCTCAAAAAATCAAAGAATAAATAAACTTTTAAAAATAAATTTTGGGCCGGGGATTTAGCTCAGTGGCATAAGTGCCTGCCTGGCAAGTGCGAGGTCATGAGTTCAATCCCAGTACCAAATAAATAAATAGATAAGTAAACTTTTATTGATACATAAAAAAGATGCAGCTTTGAAGTCAAGTATTTGCCATTTTTCACTCCATAAGGTGATGATGTAGCCCTCTTTTGAAGTCCAATTAGACTGTGACAACAAAGCTGGGCATGGTGGCGCATGGCTGTAATCCCAGCACTTGGGAGGCTGAGGCAGGAGAACATTGCAAATATGAGATCAACCTGGGCTATAAAGTGAGCTCAAGGCCATCCTGAACTGCATAGTGAGACCCTGTCTCAAAAAATCAGGCCAGGGATTTAGCTCAGTGACTGAACTGCCTGGCAGGTGTGAGGTTATGAGTTGGAACCCTGGCACCAAAAAAAAAAAAAAAAAAAAAAAAGATTGTGACAGCAGTCATTACAAAGTGCTGCAAGTGGTCCTCACATTGTGTCCATACTAGCTGGTGGGGACCGTGACAGTAAAGAGGACTTCCATAGGCAGGTGTCTCTTGCACAAAAAATGCTCATAATAAACATCTCTGGAATTAATGACCCCCAATGGACAATGTCTAACTCCATGGCATTATACAGCACTATGGCAGACTCTGGTCATGGACACAGTTGGCAGCAGAAATTGCAGTGAATAGAAGCCAGGCGTGGTGGCGCACGCCTTTAATCCCAGCACTCGGGAGGCTGAGGTAGGAGGAGCGTTGTGAGTTTGAGGCCGGCTTGGGCTACAACGTGAGCACAAGGCCAGCCTGAGCTACATAGTGCGACCCTGCCTCAAAAAACCAGGGCTGGGAGTTTGGCTCAGTGCCTTAATCGCCTGCCCTGGCAGGTGCGAGGTTGTGAGTTCAATCCCCAGTGCCGCAAAAAAAAAAAAAAAAGAAATTGCAGTGAATAGAAACAACAGCCCCAGTGAGGGAAGAGCCTCTCCAGCCAGAGTGCTTTGGGCTGAGGCTGCTGGAGGACCTCTGATAGAGAGAAACCTTGATTTCCAGGACAGGGGCAGGACAAGCTCATGAGCCAAAGGTCAGGGAACAGGGCTGCAGCCTGTGCAAATGGTGGGGAATGCACCTTCAACCATGCCAAGCTCTTGCTTAGAGGGAGAAACCCCAAAACAAAACTGGAAGGTAGCACCAATATGGAAGAGGAGGGGAAGAAGAAGAAGATGGGGGGAAGTCGGGGGAGCAGGGAGGAGGCTGGGCGGGGGATGGAGGGAGGAGGGAAATCATAATGGCATCATATACTACTTGATTCATTTTCCAAGCTAGTCTATAAGTGATAATGGTACTGTACTTGCTGAAACAACCTTAATATAAATTAGATGTCATATTTGTACTTTGGCACCTTCTGGTTAGTGATCATTATAAACAAGACCTACAACTTCGGGCAAATCAAGGGGATCAAGGCAGGGGGGGAGGGGGAGGGAGGGAAGGAAAAGGGATGAAACCGAAGTTAAATGTGCTGAGCACATGGACCACCCCCACAAAGGAGGGGGTGTACTAATAATAATACATGTATTATTTTAAAAACTAGATTTCTTTAGTCACTAGAATAATGTCCTTTCCAATGTCTAACTTACCATTGGCTTCCTACACATACACTATTTGTTGCTTTTTGTCCAACTAGAGGTTCTATTTATTTACTATGGAGGCTGGACCCAGGAACTTCACACTAAGCTACATCCCTAGCTCTTTAAAATTTTTTTATTCTTATATAGAGTCTTAGTAAATCACTAAGTTACACAGGCTGAGCTTGAACTTGTGACCCTCCTGCCTCAGCTTCCCAGAGTGCTGTGATGACAGGTGTGCTCTGGTCACACCCTAGTTTTCACCTTTCCAGGAGCACCTAGTTGGTGTAACTACTCCGTAGCTGGATGGCAGAACCCACTGCAGCCCCACGACCTCCGTAAACACAGTTGGCAGACGTCGACACCTATACCTTCCTAAGCAGCTTCAGCCTGAGCTTCGTGCAGGGCAGCAGCTGACTCTGGATCCACAGAATTCTGTTCAGCAGCCGCCTCACTTCTCTGGAATAAACCGGCTCTTATAATGATCACGTTGATGCTGGCTTGTTATAATTCCTTCCAAAATGCGTTTTACGTTTCCAGTCTAGTTCATTTTTAAACATTGGCTATTGGGAAAACTGTGCTATTAATTTAAAGTAATCTAGCCAATTGCAGTGGCATGCAGCTGTAATGTCCACTACTTAGGAGGCTGAGACAGCAGGGCCCTTTGAGCTCAGGAATTTGAGGTCAGCCTGAGCAACAGGAGACCTCAAGAAGAAAACTCAAAGAAAGGTGATCTAAAATAAAATAACACTTTCAGCTGGGTACGGTGGTGCGTGCCTGTTATCCCAGTGACTTGGGAGGCTGACAGAGGCTTGGCAAGCTTGAGGCCACCCTGAGCTACTCAGCTCAAAATAAAAAGTAAGCCGGGCCCGGTTGCTCTCCATGGTAGAGCACTCCGGGGTTGTAGCCCCAACACCAAAAAATAATCTTTTATTTTTGTTCAAATTGTGTTTCTTGGACCGGGGAGTTAGCTCAGTGGCATAAGCGCCTGCCTAGCAAACGCGAGGTCGTGAGTTCGATCCCCAATACCAAAAAAAAGAAAAAAAAAATTGTGTTTCTTGACTGGACGTTTTAGTTAACCACCCCACTATTCTCACAAGCGCAGGAGTTGTATTTGGAGTCACACTCATTTGCCACGTATCGGTGGTAAATAAGTACATTTTACTTTTCTGCAGAAGGAATCTACGGGACAGACATAAAAGCTGGTTAGCAGGACCCGCTGACTAGCCGAGGCCGGCTGACAAAGCTCGCTGAAGCAGCAAGCGCGACGCCGGCGCCGCACGCGGCCCGTGCGCGCCCTCGTGGGGCAGTTTCTCCGCCGGGGACGAGAATGGGCCTGTGAGGATGTGGAGATTGTGTCTCCTCGGGAACAGCCGGCGGCCTCCATGCCCGAAGCACTCTAGCATCCACTCCAGCCGGTAAACCTCTTGCTTTATTCTCGGGTGATGGATAGCACCTTAATCGCAGCTCGCACGAAGGCGCGCCCGGCCTTCTCGGCGAAGGACTTCAATCCTCTTTTCTCTTCGACACCCCTGGCTCTTTGACATCCGTGGTTCGTGATCTTTAGCTTGTTTCAAATGGTAAAAAACACTGTGGGGTGGGAGCCTTTGAGATGAATCCTGCTTGTTGCATATCAGAAGAAAGGCGTGGTCGTTTTAAAGGCACAGCCAATAAAATGAGTTCGGTGGTTTGTTTATTAGAGCTCAGAACAGTTACTCCCTGGTAGCGCCTCGCCCAGCTCACAATCGAGCGCTCCTTAGAGCTGGGAGACTCCTTTAACCCTCTTCCCCGGGAGTGAGAAGCGACCCTTCTTCCCCGTCCTCCTGCCTCTCCCCCAAATGCGGTGCTTTCCCAGTTCTTGGCTTGTGAGCAGCTGACGGAAAAGGCGGCCCGCGGGTTGAGGCTGGGCTTTGCACTGCGCCCGCCTCCTCCACCTTGCTGGGAGCCACTGCTCCTTCGTCCTGAGCAGCCCGGACCTTTCCGCGTCACCTTCACCCGTCCCGGTTTTTTGACCTAAGCCTCCTGCACTGCCCTCCTTTCTTTACTTCTAAGACTCTCGCTCTTTTTCTGCACTTCCGCCTTCGTCTCCTCAACTCTGCTGCGTCCTGGGCTCTGGCACCGCTTGGAACCGCGCGGACAGGGGGACTGACCCTCTCCACGGCGCGGCACCGGGCTGCTCTTCCTGTTCCTACGTCACCTGAGGGGTGAGTGTGGATTCTAGTAGGAACTTTTTCTTCATGGCGCTGGGGGCTGAAGCCAGAGCACAGCAATGTAAGGGAAATAGTTCCTCGCCTGAGCCGCGCGCCTCTCCCGGAACGTGAGAGGCCTCAGTATTGCTTCTCTCTGTCTCCAGAAACAGTACTGTGGGCTTCTTTTCCCTTGTTCCCTAAGCTTCTGTCTCTCGCCGCTCATCTCTCTTATTCTTTGTGATACTGGGAGTTGAACCTCGGGTGCTCTGCACTGTGCTCCCAGCTCCTGCCTCTTCCACATTTTGAGGCAGAGTCTCCCTAAATGGTTCGTCCCGCTGGGGTGGAATTTGCAATCCTCCCGGCTCAGCCTCCTTTAGTGCTGGGATTTGCAGGAATGACCCACTGCGCCCAGCTTCTTCTGTCCTTTTAGGTGCGTTTTCATCTACCGGGCTTTCTTTTCCCTCATTTTGAACGTGGTTATAGGCAATCTCACCCAAATCGGCAACTTCATTTATACTGACAACCGGCAGATGAACTTCCTGCGGTCAAACTTCATTGGCTTAACACAAGGTGAATTTAACTCTGAATTTAACCTTGTTTTCAACTTTTTCGGGGATGAAAAGTCACCTCCCTTTGCACATTTCCAAATGTAGTGACAAAAAATAACAGAAAACACCAACTGCTATGTCAGTCCTCAAGCCTTGTTGACGTCAGTTATCCCCGGAAGAAAATTTTCCAAATCTTTTCTTGCCTCCATTGCCACCATTTTAGTCAAAAATAGTCCCTCGAAAAACAAACGAAACAAAAAACAAAAACAGTCCCTTGATATTTCTTTCTTTGAGAACTTTTTCATTTCTACAATTAGCACTTGAGGGCTAAATCTAATCATTTGGGTTTGTAATATTAAAACTATAACTTTTATTCTGAAATTTCTTTTACATGCAAAAGCAATGAAAATTTTATATGTATATATATATATATATATACAATATATGTTTTGTAGGACTGTAGCTATTGAACCCTGGAGCTTTTTAAAAATTTTTAGCTGTGTGTAGCAGTCCATGTTTGTAATCCCTGGAATGCTGAGTGACTCGGTGAGACCCTGTCTCAAAATTTAAAAATTGTAAAAGGGTTGGGGATGTAGCTCAGTGTAAAGGCCCTGGATTCAATTCCTAGTACCACAAAAAAATTTTTTATTTTGAAACACATCCTTTCTAAATTGCCCAGACTGACCTCAAACTGGCCATTCTCCTGCTTCTGCCTCTCAGGTAGCTGAGATCGTAGGCATTTGCCACCATGCTCGGAAAGCATTAAATTCTTTTTCCTCCTCCCTTTCCCTTCCTCTTGAGACTGGGTTGGTCTCCAACTCTCAATCCTCTTGCTTCCCGAGTGCTGGGACTGGCACGCACCCTCATGCCTGGCTCCAGTGCCACAGCTCTTGAAGCCTGGTGGTGTTCTACCAGTCAGCAATTTGCATGTATGTAACTTGTTATTCTCCCATAAACCGAGGAAGACATCTATCCAAACATCACTTTCATACGCTGTAAGCCTACAGCCCCACATGCTTGGTACCAGGGATAAAAAAATAAAAGCTCTTAAAATGTGCTAGATGAATGAATAACTGTTCAAAGTTTCTTTTTTCCCCTCATAGTCTCTCAGTTTCCACTAATCAAAAATAAATGCTTTGCATCTGAATGCTTAAGGTGTTATTCCCATTACAAACTACTGGGTTTTCTTTCTATACAGTGAGGGGCCTAACCTGTTCTGATTTGTACTCTATGGACCATAGCTGCTGGTAAAAAGAAAACAAGGGCAGAGCAGACACAAACAGAAGCCCTGGCACATGCACAAACTGTGCTGTGTAATCACCATCCGCTATGCAGGCCTGCCTGGCCCACCAGCCTGACTGCCATACTAGGGCTCAAACCCAGGGCCTCAGCACGGAGCTACATCCCCCGTCCTTTGTAATTTTGGAGGTGTGGTTAGTTTACTACTGATAATTTTCAAAACTGAACGATCTGAGGACAGTTTATAAAGAGACTAAAGCAATTGATAGCCCTGTGGTGCTTTCTGTGGGATGCAAAACAGGATGATAGAGTCGATTCAGAAATCTCTGCAATGAATTCACTTACAGTCGAAGACTGCTGACTGCTTGACGGCGATGGATGCTCACGCAGCGGTAGATATACGCTGAGACATCCAGGGCAGACTCACAACGAAAAGATGCTCGTTTTTTTAGTTCTAGACGCTCACTGTGCGCTGCCACGTGAAAAGTTTCCACAGTTTTTTTTTCACTTTATTTTATTTATTTATTTATTTTTTATATTTTATTAATAATAAAAGACAAGACAGAAGAGAATCTCCCGTACTTGCTACATTTCCCGCTGTAAAGAGATGCTTGGGTTGCTGACCAGAGGCCTGGCCAAATCTACAAAACAAAAGTTAGTTGATGTTCCTTGGTTGCTATCAATATAGCCAGACCTCCGAAACAGCAGGTTGCTGGGGGGGGCGGTGTTTGTCCCTGATTCCAAGCCCGAGGTGCCGCTAGGCCGGGCTGGGCCCGCCAAAGTTTCCACAGTTAAAAGGCAGGTGCACTCCTGTAATCCCAGCACTCGGGAGGCTGAGGCAGGAGGATCCTAGCGAGTTTGAGAGCAGCCTGGGCTACAAAGTGAGCTCAAGGCCAGCCCGAACTGCATAACAAGACCCTCTCTCAAAAATACAAAACAAAACAAAACAGACAGGTGCACGAGTTCCTGGCACCGCAGGAACTCCCCTCGCCCCGCCCCCGCCCCCGGCGCCGCTGCGCATGTGCAGTGCCTTCCCCTCGGCTGGGCCCGGGCGCCGCTCCGTCGCGCACGCGCAGCCTGCTGCTGCCGCCACCGCCGCCGCCGCCGCCGCCGTCGCCGTCGGAGTCCATGGCCGGGACGCGGTGGGTCCTCGGGGCGCTGCTCCGGGGCTGCGGCTGCAATTGCAGCAGCTGCCGGCGCACGGGCGCCGCCTGCCTGCCCCTGGCCTCAGCGGCTAGTCCCTTCCCCGCGGGCGTGTCGGGCCGCCGCCGCCTGCTGCTGCTCCTGGGCTCCGCGGCGCAGACGCGCGGCCTGCATTCCGGGCCCGCGCGCGCCGGGAGGCTGGCGGGACCCGCGCCTGCCGCCGCCGCCTGCTACCCGGCCCTGCGCGCTCCGCTGCTGCCGCAGACGCTGGCGGCCGCCGCGGGCCCTGCGCGGGGCTACAGCCAGGTATGGGCCTTGGGCGGGAGCGCGGCCCGTGAAGGTCACGCCGCCTTTCGGGTGACAGGTCCGCCGCCTTCGGCGCGGGCCGGGGCGTGCGGGTAGGGCCGGCCGGGTCGGGTCGGGTCGGGTCGGGTCCGGTCGGGTCGGGCCGGGCAGGGCAGAGACGGCGGCGCATGGTGCGGGCCGGGGGCAGGAGCGGGCCGCTGACCGCCGATTGCCAGGCCCGTCCGCTCCGGGAGGCCGCGCCTCTCGCGACCTCGGGCCCGGGCCGCCGAGTTGCCGCCCTTCCTGAAACCCGGCGGTGCTGAAGCGACTCTGGGAGTCCGGGAAAGTTGCCCCAAAACACCGATAGCAACCCAGTCTTCGTGAGCCGGCTTTTAAAAAGCGTTTCCGCCTGTGAAATTGACAGTGGTAAAATCTTCTGGACGTTTGCTTGTGGGAGCCGCTGTGTTTCCATAACATTAGACGAAGTGTTTATGGAAAAGGTGTAAGGGACGCATTTGTCAGCGCGGCAGATTGCAGGTAGTTACGGGTGGGTAGTTGAGGGTTGAACCCACCTCCTTCACGACCAGCTACAGCCCCAGCCCTTTTTTATTCTGTCTCGATAAATTGGCCCGGCTGGACTTGAACTTTCCATCCTCCTTCCTCAGCCTTTCACAGTGCTGGAGGGGTTACAGGCGTGCACCCCACTGATTACAAACCTTAAACCTCTGTTATTTTGGTTGTAGTGCGTGTTGGATTTTTATTGCATTCTGCCTTTGGCTTTAATTTATAAAGTAGAATACTTGAGGTAGGGCTCAAGGTCCTGTTGTCTTCAGCGATCTCACCTTTGCTCTGTTGCCCTGACAGTTCATCTTTCCAAGGCCTCTTGTTGTCTTGCTGATTGACCCACGCCTCAGTGTCTTTTTTAAACTTCGTTTTGCTTGTCCAGGGAAGGGATTCTTGTTGATCCCAGCACTCAAGGCCCTCTGCTACAGGGTACCGAGTCCATGTTGCCTACAAGCTGTTTCTGACACCTGTTTTTACCCTGCAGTTTATGCAAATGGATCGCTGGTTTTCAAATGTGCCTTTGCCTTCCCACTTTTCCCCTCACCTCAAACTGTAGTGTCCTGGCCTTCCTAGTCCCACCAGGCCCATTGCCCGGGTGCTTTTTTCTGTTAGTGCTGTTTTGCATTCCTACAACATTCTGTGTCTTGATAAGAACACTCAGAGCATCGGGTCTGGTGTACTTCTAGGTAGTAAGCTCTTTGAGATGAGGTCTCATACAGTGCGCTGTGTGTCTGGGGCTTTTAAATGTATGTCATGTTGAAGGGACCATCCTTTTTTTTTTTTTTGTATCAGGAATTGAACTCATGACCTCGCATTTGCCAAGCAGGCACTTATGCTACTGAGCTAAACCCCTGGCCCTGACCCTCCTTTTTGACCTAACTAAATTGCTATTATTAGGTACAATTTTAGGCCTGATGAATAAGCCCTGAATACAATTTGTGTCCTCCCAAACCACTATGATATACTTGCTTATTGGTTTAGGTTGTACAATTTAAGCTAAAATAGGATGAATTGGATTTGTGAAATTTCTTTCCTTTGAAATCTAACACATAGAGCATCTGTTAATGGAAATAAACGTTTTCTAAGTAGGTTGTCAGAGAAATATTTTTACAGTTTCTCATCTCTCTTGAAAGGAGCCCAAAACCACCTACCTAGAAGACCTCCCATCACTTCAGGAGTATGAATTGGCCCCACCCAAGGTAGGGGAGGAAGTGGATGATGTGTACCTCATTCGTGCTCAAGGACTTCCCTGGTCATGTACTGTAGAAGACGTACTTAACTTCTTCTCAGGTATGTCTCTTTCTCTCTGTCTCTCTCTCTCTGTCTTTTTTTTTTTTTTTTTTTTTTTTAGATAGGGTCTTGCTGTGTTGCCAGGCTGTTCTTGAACTCTTTCTAGCTCAGTGATCTTCCTGGCTTAGGCTCCTGAGTCCTGGGACGGCAGGCCCCGTTCCACTATGACCAGTTTTATATATGTTTTAAGTAGGTAAGTTTTTCTTTTTTAGTGGTGGGGCTTGAACCTAGAGTTCTCCTACTGAGTTATATCGGTAAACCTTTTTAGTTTTTTGAGTCATGGTTTTACTATGTAGTTCAGGATGGCTCTGAACTCACTCTGTAGTCCAGACTGGCCTTGTACTCACGGCCATCCTGCATCAGCTTCCCTTGTGCTGGGATTACAGGTGTGCATCACCATGCCTGGCTTACAAACCTTTTAAAAAATATTTTATTTTGAGAGAGTATCTTGCTGAGTTATTAATACCCAGGCTGGGCTCAAATTCATGATCCTCCTGCCTCAGCCTCTCAGAGTACTGGTATTACAGGTGTGTACCACTGTGCCCAGTGTAAGTATGTAATTTTGTCTGACTAAACGACATTTGAGACAGCTATGCTGGAAATAACCTTTTCGATGGCTGGGAACTGTCTCATTCTGGGTCATTACAGATTCTTACAAAGTGATACCTTGATACATTGGTGGTATATACCAGGTTTTTTTGGGTTTTTTTGGTTTTTTTTGGTGGTGCTGCTGGGAATTGAACTCGGGCCTTTTGCACTGAATTCCATACCTAGTCCTTTTTATTTTTATTTTGAGACAGGATCTCACTAAGTTCCTGGGTGGGACTTGAACTTGTGATTTTAGTTTTGAGCCTCCCAGAGTAAAGGGGTCACATGCTTGTGCCACCACGCCCAACCTCTACCAGATTTAAAGACCCTGAATGTGACTGGGTATGGTAGCATACAGTCCTGTAATTACAGTACTTGGGAGGCTGAGGCAGGAGAATTGTTGGAATTTAAGGCCACCCCAGACCCTGTAGCAAGACCTTATCTCCAAAAAGAAAGGTTTTGAATACAACAAAAGTAATATGGTATGAAACTAGCTTTCTCAGATATTTCAGTGTGTCCATACCAAGCCAGGTGGGCTGGGGATTTAGCTCAGTGGTACAGGCACTTGCCTGGCAAGTGTGGGGTTGTGAGTTCGATTCTCAGTACCCGCCCCCAGCCCCAAATAACCCTGCTACATAACAAGCCAGGCCTGATGGCACAGCGCCTGTCATCCCAGCAGTCTAGGATGGAAAGTTTGAATCCACCCTGGGCAGCTTAACCGGATCCAGTCTCAGAATGAAAAATGAAGAGCTGTAGATGTTGCTTAGTGCCAGAGCCCTGGATACAGTCACATGTACTACAAAAAAACGGGTATAACAAAAAGCTACATCTATTCGTAGAAATATGGGGTTGAGGGTGATTTTTCATGAACTACATACATTTCAAACACAGAATCACTTGTGTAAAGTACCTGTGTTTGGGAAGTGTACCACTGTGTGGCTAGGATGTCTTTTTTTTTTTTTTTGGTTGGCACTGGGGATCAAACTTACAACCTTATGCCTACCGGGCAGGTGCTTAGGCTACTGAGCGAAACTCCCGGCCCTAGTTTTTTTGAGGCAGGGTCAAACTGTGTAGCTCAGGCCGGCCTTGAACTCAACAATGCTCCTTCTAACTCAGCCTCCGGAGTGCTGGGATTAAAGGAGTGCACCACCGTGCCCCTGTCTTTATTTTCTTTTTTAACAACAAAAAATTTTATTTTTTGTATCTGATTGTGATTTAAAATTTTTCTCTTAAGTGGCTTTCAGATGATTTCCTTTTATTTATATTTATTTATGTATTTATTTTTTGTGTTTTTGAGACAGGGTCTTGCTATGCAATTCAGGCTGGCCTTGAGTTCACTTTGTAGCCCAGGCTGGTCTCCAACTTGCAAGGATCCTCCTGCCTCAGCCTCTTGAGTGCTGGGATTACAGGAATGTGCCACCACGCCTGGCTGATTTCCTTTTAAAATGTGGAATAGCTAGGTGTGTTACATAGCTCTAACCTCAGCATTTATGACCCAAGCAGGAGGATCATGAATTTGAGGATAGCCAGGGCTACACAATAAGATCGTTTCTCTGAATGAATGAATGTGTGGTGAAAGCATGTAAATTAGCTTAATGCATATACATACTGTTGTGTTGAATTAAGCTTTTTTTTTTTTTTTTTTTTTGGCATGGGGATCAAACTCACAACCTCGCACCTGCTAGTCAGGCGCTTAAATCACTGAGCCAAACACACGGCCCTAGTTTTTTGAGACAGGGTTGCACTATGTAGCTCAGGCTGGCCTTGCGTTCATGTTGTAGCCCAAGCCAGCCTCGAACTCACAACACTCCACCTACTTCAGCCTCCCGAGTGCTGGGATTAAAGGTGTGAGCCACCACGCCTGGCTGAATTCGCTTTTTGTTTTTTGTTTTTTTTTTTTCTTTTCTTTTTTTTTTTTTATTTAAGCAAAGAAGAAGAAAAAAAGTCATATATAACAAAGACAGCAAGCAAAAGAGACAAGCAAATGACTAGAGTAAATGCACAACAGTAACATTGCTGGTTTACAAAACAGATAGAAACGACAATGGTTGCAATACTGTGTATTGCTACCTTCAAAATGGTTACTTACATTAACAGATATAGACATGTAAAACTGATCCAATCATATGAGTATTAATTGTTCTTTCTCAATAACGAATACATTGAGCAGTGTGTTCATTTTAGTTATCTTATTTATACATATATACAGATTTATATATTTTCCTTTTCCCTTTTCTCTTTCCCCCTTTTCCCTTCCCAATTACTTTTGCTCTTTGAGCTGCTTTTTACCCTTTGTCTTGGTTACTTTTTACTGGTTGCTGAGACAAAACACCTGACACACAAAATTAGGGAAGGAAAGGTTTATTTAGCTTACAGTTTTTGGAGGTTTCAGTCCACAATCAGCTGGCTCCAAGGCAGGGTGGCATGGCACGGGGACAGCACTTCAAGGCAGCAACCGAACAAAAGCAGCCAAAGTAAAAAAGGAGCAAGAG
>RJWM01003411.1:0-113857 GCA_004363535.1 Dasyprocta punctata
AAAAAAAAAAAAAAAAAAAAAAAAAAAAAAAAAAAAAAAAAAAAAAAAAAAAAAAAAAAAAAAAAAAAAAAAAAAAAAAAAAAAAAAAAAAAAAAAAAAAAAAAAAAAAAAAAAAAAAAAAAAAAAGCAAGCAAGCAAGAAAAAAAGTAACTCAATGAAAATAGTCAAAACATGTGGTGAACAGTTCTCAGAATGCATAAGCTTGATGATGCCAAATGAAGCTACTATCAACTACAAGACCAATTAGTGAAGTACAAATGAAAGCAGAATTGCAGTAAAAGTTTATGGTCATGAACTTGATAAAATTGACAGGGTATGATGAGTTTGATAAGGTAATGGGGAGAAAGGTTTTCTTCTGTATCACAGAGCAAACAGTTGTAAACTGGCGCCCTCATTCAGCGAAAGTCTGGCAGTAGCACTCAGAGGGTGTATAAATGTCCACCGTCCTGCATTCTAGGATGTAGATTCTTGAGAGCTTTTCTAACAGGTTCACAGCACATAGATTTGTCATTATTACATTGTTGTTTGAATGGAAGGAATTGGACACAATTCAGGTGTTCATGCCTGGGAGAGAGGTTAGGTAAAATTTGGAACATAACACATAATGGCAAAGCAGGCACCAATCAGTAGAAATGAACTACTTTTAAATACAGCACCATAGATGCCCAAGCACTAACATCGATGAGAGTAATAAAAACGTATTGAAGTTTACAATACAAAAATGTTTTTTCCATATAGAATACATTTGGTTACACAGAATTACACACTGCTTATGCTTTTTCTCATGCATACAGCCAAACACCTATTTGGAGAGTGGATTTGATGAACAACTAGAATGTATGTATACAGGGGCATGAAGTGAGGGTTGGAGACTCAGAATGAAATAAAACCAAATAGGCTCCTGCTCCAAATGATGAAAACACAAGGGTGTAAATTGAAGGATGTAATCCACTCGACTCTATGCACTTGAGATTTTTAAAACAGAAATAGTAAAATTTACGCCATTTCAAACGAAAATAACTAAAAGAATACATAATGGCATGCAGTGTGACTGAAATAACTATAAAACAGTAAAGATTAATGTTTTCATGAATTGAACTGCAATGCAGAAATTGTATGTAAACTGCTTAAGTTTGCTGTATAAACGAGGCAAATGTACAGTAGTACATACACTAAAATCTGCCTACGAATGTGCTCAAGAGAGGTGGAGACAAGAGGGCACTTGTTCTGCACCTCTGATTCCTCTTAATACAACCTTCTAAGAGGAAATGTTACAAGACTGACTTACAAATGGATTGATGCAAGAATGCTTTAGAGAGCCACCAGGGCGGGGCTTCACCTTGGGTTCTCAGACTTTCTTCCCTTCTTTGCATGAGAATGGCACTTAGGACTGATCAGGGCTTCACCTTATCCCTCCTACAGAAATCCAGTGAAAGGGCTAGAATAAAAGTCCTTGGGGACTCACATGGTGGTGAAGGTAAAAACGGGTCCTGGTTTATTTACCTTGGAAGAGGTATTGCTCCACCCTCCACATTTCTTTCTGAGTGTGATAGATTGGAATGAGGTCTATGGAAAGAAGGACACTCAAACTGGGTTACTCTAAGTCAAAGACTCCCTCAGTTTCTGATTAAGAAGTCAGGTCTCCATGGCCACAGGACCTAGTTCGGTCTCAGGATATGGCCTTGTGTTGGATCTTGTCTCCTGGGCATTTCTCTCCTCACCTTCAAGGGAGGGTGACTTTGGGGTCACTGACAAGGTACAGCCTAGGAGAGGATTCAAAGTCTTGTTTGCTATCTCAGGACAAGACACATTATGGGCAGAAAATGAAGCTTATTGTTTTAATATTTGCACAGCTATTTTAGGTAGTCTAATTATGAACACTTTCCCAATTTTACTTCTTTTAAATAAGTACGGACAGTCTACTATAGCCATCAAACAAAAACACATTGCATTCTCTACTGTTGGTCAGAGTTTTATTCTTATAATTATTTGCATTATACAATCAACAGGTGTCCCATTGTGTAGCTAATTAGTACATTTTTCCTACCTAGTTTTCACTGTTAGTAACATACTAATGAGCAGATTCATCCTTTCCCTGTGTCAGCACTTTTTTCTTTCTTCTTTTTTCTTTCTTTTTTTGGTACCAGGGATCAAACTCATGATCTCACGCTTGTCAGGCAGGTGCTTACACCACTGAGCTAAATCCTCAAGGGTCAGCCCTTGTTACCTACCTTTCTATCTTGCTTTCACCTACTATAATGCTAAATACAGAATAAGGCTGAAATGAGAAACAGCAAAGCTTCTAAAATGGAGATGGCTTTTTCCTAAATACCCAGTATGTGTAAATAATACCCTGGTTCTCCTATCAACCTTTCTTTTTCCTGCAGTGGTTTCCGTGATCGTTATGTTACCTGAGGAGTCCTTATTTCTTTTTAAAATTTCTCTCATCTACCCTCTTTGTGACTTTATTTTTCTTTTACTTTTGTAAAATAATTTTTATTTGGAGCTATAAGTCAAGTTCAACTCATCTACCATTCACAAATTGTTTTCTCTTAATGCATTGTACTGATATATTTTGTTGTATAAATGAGTCCATTTATCATCTAGTCTGTTAATTTCCAAAACCAAGATCTTTTGCCCAACCACTCTCACTAGTTTTAGATGATTTCAAGTCCCAGGAAGATGGGAAGCACTTCATTTACATACCCTGTTGTACACAGAGAATACTGTACCCTTCCTTGAAAACTATAATCATATTAAAGTCATATTTAGCATAGTGGTAACAGAGGTGGCTATACATCTTCTTTCCCAAACAATAGTAGTGACACAGTTTTAAGAATCTGGGAAAGTAGCATAGTCATATAAGGGTGAGTCACAGAGCTTTTCTTACCTTAATTTCTTTCCTCCATCCGCAATTTTAGCTTTTTGAAGATAACCTTCTTTTTCGACCATCTGCAAGTAGAATTCACATGTTAAAACTGTGACAGACTCGTGTGCATTTTTCGTTTTAGAGAACCTGTGCTTTTCAACAGTCATTGCAGTGGTGGA
This sequence comes from Dasyprocta punctata, assembly GCA_004363535.1. Classification (NCBI taxonomy): domain Eukaryota; kingdom Metazoa; phylum Chordata; class Mammalia; order Rodentia; family Dasyproctidae; genus Dasyprocta; species Dasyprocta punctata. The sequence continues at coordinate 3,049 of RJWM01003411.1, forward strand.
AGTTTCTAGTCAGAGAACTTTATTAATAATGAATATATAACTTATGAGAAATGCTGGCAAGATTATAGTGATTGCAAACTATTGAATATTGAAAAGACAGATTATGAAGAGAAATGTAAATGATAGGTTAGGTATTGGTACATTTTTACTCATTTTTTTTCTCAGCCTTAGAGTCACTTGCTTAAAGAATAGATTCAATATTGGGAAAATGGAGACAAATTTAACACCCTCATTAAGTTTTCTGACTATTCTTGGAGGAGTTCCCCATGCACCTGCTGAGCCTAAGCAAAAGAACGAATTCAGTGCAATCAGGTAACTGAGCCAGTTGAAGCAGGGCAGGATGTTCAAAATGAAACATTTTAACGCATTGCAGTCAGTTACCAGGAAAGCCTGCAGTAACACAATCTCATTGCCTTCTTCCATGTTGTATGACTGTCTTCCTTTTACTACTTACACGTATCAACTTTCACTGCTAATACTGCTGAATGTTTCTTAAAGGAAATTCGATGGTTTAACACTACAGAAGTGTTTGTGAAGTTTTAAGAAAGGATTCAGTTTCTTAAGGCCATGTTTTTACTATTCCCTTCTGTTCAATCTCTCATATCCCAAATCCTTAGTCTGAGTTGTAGCTTTTTACTTATATAAAATTGCACATGTGCTTTCCCTACACCATACATCAAAAGCTCTAAAAAGTCACCTGCTTAATAGCAGAGGGTCGTGCTACTTCAGTGCCACTCTCACAAACATACACCCCTTGATTCTAGAGCTAACTTTACCATGTCATCATCTTATATACTCCTAAACATAAAAAAATCTACTTTAAAATTTTTTCTTGTGTGGCATTTGTTAGAGGCTCTTTCCATAATTGATGTGAAGTTTCCTTAGGTACCTCATTCCAGATATCCATGCTCACTCTTCATTATTACCTTGATAGCATTTATCAAATCATAATAATCTGCATACTTGCCTGTGACTCCACCTATGCTGATTCTGTTGAAGGCAGAGAAATATAATTCTCACACCTGGATTTGAAACTCCTAAATACTTGCAAACATCCATAGTCACACTAACAAACGCTGTTTGAATAAATTCCTGAAACTTGGGGAAAAAATATCTGCAACATGATGAATGAGAAGAACAGATATTTGCGGGTAAATGAGTTGTCCCAAAGCCCTAAAATCTCACAGTGAAAGAATTGGCATTTTGTAACATTTACTCAGGGATAGATGAGATGTTTTCTGAAATTGTTGTACTCCTAATATTGTATATAGCACAACACTTAGCTTTCAAAATTTATTTGATAGATGTACTTTTGAATGGTAAAAAATTATTAATATATAATGACTTGTGATAATTATTCTAAAGTATTTTTCACACATCTACATATACTTTTACTTCAATATGTTCTCCACAAGTCTAAAAGAGCCTAAGGAAGCTATTTGATAATTTTTAGAACCATGGTGCTCAGTGGTGTCTTTTTTGTTACTGTTTTTTTTATCTATTCATTTTGTTTGCCCACCTCTTATTCCACAAACACTGTCCCTTTCTTTTTTGTGTGTGTGGAACAGAATCTTGTCCACCTCCTAAATATCATACTATATGTTCAGTGGTTAATTCTGGACATTACTGGTTTCTATAAATGTTTGGAAAAAATGTTTTCATAGCAATTAGCAGCACAGAAAAGATCTCTTTCTTTAGGAAAGTATATTGAAAATTCTTATTGTATAACCATAGACAAAATTTATTGTTTCATTTAAGCTTCCTTCTTATGAAAATAAAATCGTTACTCAAAACCTGGATTTATAGACAGGCGTGGTGGCACATGCCTTTAATCCCAGCACTCCAGAGGCTGAAGTAGGAGGAGCGTTGTGAGTTCGAGGCCGGATTGGGCTACAACATGAACAAGGCCAGCCTGAACTACATAGTGTGACCCTGCCTCAAAAAAACTAGGGCTGGGAGTTCGGCTACCTGGAAGGTGTGAGGTTGTGAGCTCAATCCCTGGTGCCGCAAACAAATAAACAAACAAACAAAAAAACTGGACTTATATACCAGAAAGCTACAAAACCTATTAATGCACTGTAAAAAAAAAATGCATGTGTTCTCAGCTAAAAATGTTGCCTTTAATTTCTAAAATACTGAGTAAAATATCCCTGGGTGGGATTTGGCATCCTCAGAGAAATATTAATGATGAAAATTTCTATAAATGGAGACAGGAAAAGTGAAAGGAATAAGCTAGTACTCTTAACTTCCTTACAGGGGAAAATTGATAGAAATAGACTTAAGACATGTACAGTGTGTCTCCTTGAATGCATAACTGATATTCCGTTAGACACTGCTGGACCTTTCCCAGAGCACCTTATATTGTCTCTCATGGTACATAATAAATGCAGCATCATTGCCATTCATGACTGTCTTAGTAACTTTGTGGCTATTGGGACATAGTACTTGACACCCACAACTCTAAGAAGCAAAGGTTTTTTTGACTCATACTTTGTAGAGATTTAAATTCATAGTTGGTTGGTTCCAGGGCAGGGTAGTAAGGCAAAAGGGCCTGACAGAAGATGAACAGCTCATGGCATGGCAAGCAGGAAGCAGAGACTGATCAAGGGAGAAGGAGGTACACATATACCCTCAGGCCATGCCAGTGACCCATCTCTTTCTACCAGGCCTCACCTCCCAATATCACATCCAGCCGTAAATCTATCAGTGGACTAATTCAGTGATGAGCAACACACACCCACAATCTAGTCACCTCCCCAAAACCCTACCTATGTGTGCCTGTGACCTTGGGTGTATGTCTAAATATTGGCCATAACAATGCCCTTAGTTGGTTCCTGTGTTTGGGTCCTGTCCTAAGTTTCCTGGAATGACCACCCAAAGGTATTGCAAAAAATGATGGAGCAAGAGCTGAGCAGCAAGTTGGTTTTCATCTCCCACATTGTCTTCCAAATTACAAATGGTTTTCCAGGTTATAAGAAAAAAACTAACAAGGTAATAAACATTCTGTTAACTATTTCTACTGCATTTACTATTAGCATGCAAAATGCTACACATCTACATATGTCTAATGTGCATTTCTACATTATATCAATATTCTACTATTGTGCACATATTCACACTTCTGGAATCAGTTGTTCATTTCTGTCTATTTTTTCTCTATACCTGAAACACATTAAGTCTTTCAACTAATTTTGATTAATTATACCTCTTTCTCTCAAATGCCAGCAAGTATGTGTACAGTGCATATGCAAAGAATAGGATAATCTTAATCTTACTGAGGTTTAAATTCATATCACCTCACATAAAGATATTCCTGCTCTTCCTTTTGGGGGAATGTTTCTGTCCTCTCTTCCAGTCATCTCACAGACTTGAGTCATTTTTTTTGCATGGAATGGAAAACTCCAATTAGGCTTCCTATATTGAAAGTACTGTATTGTTCTAGGTCCCATGCTAACAAGAAAAACTTCCAAGAAGCAGAGTTGATGACTTTGTTATTTATTATCATCATGCATAGCAATATCTCATTACATTCCAGGCACAAGAAAGCAATAGTGGGGAGCTCATACTGAGGTGAAAGAAATAGTAGGGCAAGTAGATGATTGCTATGTATTTTACATGTTTACATATGACACTTCATTAGTTATTCTGATCATTTTGATCTAATGGTCTAAAGAGACAATGACATGTAAATTGTAGTTGAGCATATTGGTCATTTTTGGGCTCAGAAAGTCTTATCTTCATTAGTCTTGCAAAATTTCATAGCTTTAGATCTAAATTCAATATTCTGCATGCCAAATTCTAATACAAATGAAAGGGGTTTTTTTGTTTGTTTTATTTTTGTTTTGTTTTTTAAGTAATAAGTACGTATTTTTAAGAAACATCAGCCAGTTCTTAAATCTAGTTTCTGGAGTTACTTGTCCGATGTCCCTTAGAAGCACTATTTAACATTGCATGGCAGGAGAATTCAGCAATTGGTCCAGATTGGATGCCAGCCAGTCTGCCAGTACTGAGGAAAAGCTCAGCAGACACATCTGTGCTGAGACGCAGAGGAGAAGAATGAATGGCAGTGGGATACCCAGATAGCACCTGTTTATCAACTCAAGTTGGAGGCAACAGACAAGGCGGGAGAGCAGAAGGCAACCTTTGATCAATGGCAACAAGCATGGCAGAAGAACTGGCCTCCAACCCCACAAGCACACACTGCGGTTTTTTTTTTGTTGTTGTTGTTGTTGTTTTGTTTTTTGGTTTTTATGTGAAGACTCCATGTGGTTCTCAAATATAATTGCAAATAATAGATTTTCATGTATACCAGTCTACCAAAAGAATTCTGTTAAAAGTGCATGTTTACAAATGGAAATGAACTGAATTACAGATTGACCAGATTTTACTGAGAAAGGTATGACTCTTCATCAGTGCAACTCAGCCTTTGTGCCTTAGAATATTTGCTCTGCTGATGTATTTGAACTCTTCTTCTCTTCCACTCTGTTTGATTTTGTGTTCCATTTAGATCTAGATTGAGTTTCTTAGGTCATTTGATGTAGGAAGTAGTTATTTAAATAGTGTCAGAATCCCCTCCGTCATGTCTGTGGTATAGATAGACCTAAGAAACCACCATCTGTGTAAAGATTGACAATATTGACATACAATTTTTCTGGATTCACAAAGCTGAGACAAATTTAGTTCTAAACTGGGATGTGCCTTTGAAAGAGAGATTTCACCTTGTGAAAATTTCTGTATAGCTGATTGATTTTCCTCTAAGAGAATGGTATATCATTTCTCTAGGTGATAGGTCACTGTCATTTTCAAACAACTAGTATTTAACTATTTTCCTATTGAATAATGAGACTACTGCTAAACATAGTAGATCACAGTAATTTGCTGATAATCTTGTTTACTCTGATGACATCTATTAAAATGCATAGAGCAAGGAGACATTTTGTTATGCCATTTTATCCACAGAAGGTGCTTTTTTCCTTCTTAAATTTTTGTTTTACATTTCTGGTACCCTCAGAAAGAGACATTTTTGTAGTTCTTTCCATTCTGTATTTTTAATTCATTTCTTTATTTTCTTAGGGACTCATTGCTTATACTTTCTTCTCAGTATACAATTATTTCTATATTGGCTCTGCATTTCCTCCTGTGTTTGGTCTTTTGACCATGTGTAAGTTTTCAGTGGACAGAGACCATTAAGAACAGAATCAAAACCAGGAAGAAAAAAATGGCCTTAAAAATACAGTTTACCTGTACACAATATGAAGTACTAGTAGGTTTTCTTGTAAATATATGCTTGATGTTAGCATTACATTATATATAGCTCAGCAAATACTATACTTTTAGACACACTGAATTTTGATGTTTTTGATCATTAAAATACATGACTTACTGCATGAACATACTTTTAAGAAGTGGTATCTGAAATTCTCAAGTTGAATAGCACGATTATGTGAAAAGGCGAAGAGCAGATTTTTAGTACTTCTGCATCAAGAAAGGGCTCAAAGTCTAGGGGTGAGGAGTGAGGTAGGATAAAACAAATAAAGTAGGAAGAAGATAAGGAATATCATAATTTACAAAACTGAACCTTTAAAAGACTTCAGTTTCAGGACACAGCCTTACCCACGGCTATCCATATGTGCACTCCCTAGGCTTTTATGCTTCTTTTCCTCCGGGCCTATCAGACTCAAAATCTCTTAAGCATATTATAAACCTATAAATTAGCTTAGTTGACCAAGTAAAGGACAGTAATCTGACTTTAAGATAGAGAAACAGACTCAAAGTTCTCAACAATGTTTTTAGGCAAAACATTTTAGATTATCCATTAAAAAAATAACAGAAACAAAAACTAAAACAATAGAATGGGCTTTGACTTTTTCCTGTAAAATGAGCCTTACTTTGACCTGCAAAATGAGCCATTATCTTTCAAATGGTGTCTGGGCAATCGCTTTTTCCTGTAAACCAAGCTCAAACTTTTTATAGATTCACAACTTTCACCGATTTATATCTCCAAAACACATAAATATTCCCAACTCCACAATATAAGGTGTTTTGCCTTGATAGACCCCACTCTATTTCTTCAAGTGTATCACTTTAAATTTCTGCCTAATAAATCCCTCTATATCTCTTTTTAAAAAGAAAGAAAAAAAGAGGAAGGAAGAAAAGCAAAGAAAAATGATTCTGTACCATCCACGCGCTAAGCCCAATAAAAGGTGATTAAAAACTCTCAAAGTAATTTTTGAGAAACTGTTTCAGATTTCAGGTCTTGCAGCTTATTTATACTCTTTAGTACTTTGGTTGAGCAATACTTTCACGGCTATTCCCCCTTTCTTATTTGGTGTCACTCACGAAAAAAATATCTGGCTTTGGGAATCTGTTGAAAATCTCCAACTGCTTTCAAAATGTTGGGTTTGACAAAACATGTACTAGGATTTACAAGTGTGGCCCCCATCATATGAAACCCCTATGTATATAAAAGGAATTTTTATATTCGGGTCTCTCAAATTTTACTCTTATATCATCAAAATATCATCCTGACAATGCTACTGTTTGATTTTAAATAATCCCCATAAGCTTTTCTTCCTGGTACTTTCATCTGCAACTTGTGTATTCCATTTGTTCATCACCGTGAAACCCAAACTGTTTTTGAAATGGGCTGAACAGAGGACCTCTGCATTTGAAGAACTTTTTTTCAGTCTTCTGGAGGAATTTCTTGTGTTTGGTCTTGGCTTCTTCCCCACCAGTTTCTCTCTTCTTTTGGAAATTCTGTTTCTTTGTGTCTTCGATTTAAATACGCTATTCCTTCTTTGCCTGTCACTGTAGTTCAGTGAGAACGGCCTCCCCAGTTACTGTCTGGGGAATTGATTAGTATAGTTCAACTGTTGCGTTATAACCTAATTTCAGTCTGGGCAACAGGGAAGAAAGAATTGCTCAATGTTCACATTCTTTGTTGCTGCTCTGTGTGTGTTTTTTCTCTACCAATGTTAATATTCTTTCTTGTGTGTGTACTTTTTCTCTACTCTAGAGTTAAATTAATTGCAAATGTGAACATGGATAGAAATATTTTATCTTGATTCCATGCCTTTATGGCTTGTAAGCATCTTATCATTACCTCCAGGCTCCTCAGTATCTGAGCACCATCCTCCTCTCCCCATGTCTCAAGCTCATTTCCTTTATTCGGTGTGAATAAAGCCGGTATGGACAGCTGGCAGTGTTACAGACATAGTAACTTTGTTCCTCCCTCCAGACCCTTGCACTTCCCATCACTTCTACTGGCAACATTTTTCTTTCTTATACCTCTCTGCTCAGTAAACAGTGGTGCTCATTCTGCATATCTTAATTTAAATGCTCTTTTCAAAGAGTGACTTTTATAAGTACTTAACCCTAGACATGTTCTTTAATTTTTGTAGGCACTTGGTTTTCTCCAGACATAGGACCTTCCATAATTTTATGTATGGAAACATGACTAGCCTCCAGTTAGCCTCTCATCACACATCCCAAACCTAACACATTGCCTAGGACAGGGGTGATGCGAACAAATACTGAAACGAATGAACACACTCCTGCTTGAGAAAAGGGGGTGATATGAAAACATGTAAACCTAGAATAATTATTTCATTATATAACTTACTAATACCTTGAATATGTGACAGAATATTATTTCAGAAAATCTAAATTTAGCTTATGGAAATATGATTTTGAGAGACTGAAGAGCTTGTGGATTTTTTTTTTCTGGCAATTTAGGGAAAGCACAGCCTCATCAGTAGAATTATTCCCCCAAAGTGGCTGTCCTTTGTTTTAAAATAAGAAAACATTGTGTGGGCATAATGCCTTTCACCCCGAAAGCCATCACTAGTATTAATTAATCTACAAAAATGATATCTAGTTCCAAAAGTTAGAATCTGTGACTTAAGGTTTATCTACAAAACCTGCTTTGCCCCCGAGCCATGATGACTTCCTGAGCTCTGTCTTCAAAATCTTTCCAGCTCAGGAGGAAGCTGCTGATTCTGTGAAATCTGCCACAGGCTTCTGACTCCTGCAGGGTTATCTGTAGACATGTTTTAAACCCCTTTGCCAAAAATAAAGAAGATAAATGTTCGCCACACTATAAACAGCACTCTTTTCTTTGAATATTTCTTTATGGGGAAGTATGAAAAATGTCCTGAAAATAATTGGGTCTCAAAAATACAGTTGCTCTAAGGGAGAATATATAAGATCAGGAAATAGATGCATGTTGGTGAACTTGATGTTCCGTGTTTAAAGTTGTTGCTGCATTGTAATAGTTGTTCAGCAATCACTTTGATTTTTAGAAAGTGGTTCACTGCAAGCTTATGCATTTGCAGGCTATGTGGCATAAATGATACCACTTGTCATGGTACTGTGTAGTCTCCTCTATGAAATTCTAAATCCCAAATTAGGAATTTGGGGGGCCAATATTCAAAAACTACAACCTTATTTGATTACAATGGGGATCACAACCAATTTAACAAAGGAACATTAAGAGATGAAGTACGTCTTCCAAAGGGGATTTAAATCCGTGAAATTTAAAGGCCAGTTTTCTTATCATTCCTCAAAAATGCTCAGGAGAGTTCTCTGAATATAAGATTCACATAAAGTGAGATTTATATACAGCTCAACATTTCAGAAATAAATAAGATTGAGGACAATTTGGTAAGTAGAATGAATAATAATAATTAAATAATATTTTGAAAATAAAGAATTTTTTCAATTTTTAGACAAGAACTTTGATGCATATTATGTCATGCACGATAGCCTGTGTTAGTAGGTACTGCAAAGAGAAACTGTGACAAAGATTGGTGGGTGACTGGAAGAAACACAGAGGCCTGGAAGATGTAGAGGGACCTGGAAAGATGGGCATGCCCAACATGCCAGAATCCATAGGCTGGGGAAGCATGTGAGTCTAAAGAAGTTTTAGTCAGATGCAAAGAAAACTTTATTCATTCTGGAAGATAATTCAGGTCTTGGTGAATGGAAATGTATAGTTTCAATTAATCAGGTCTGTTTTGGGGGAAATTGCGGTTATTTTGGTAGTGCTTATTCTAGATAATTCATCAATAAGACTCTAGCACAAAAGGGATATTTCTGTTTTTAATTAACATTGCTTAAGAAAACTAATTCAAAGAGAGATTTATAGGCAAAAGTTGAGTGTCACAAGTGTTTATAAGTCACAGAAAAATAACTAAGTACTCAGAGAGAGAATCTAGGGTAAACCTAAGTTAAGACTAGGATGTAAGTTGATTGGTAATTATGGAAAAGGTATTGAACTAGTGGCTGCATGTGTGTGTGTGTGTGTGTGTGTGTGTGTGTATACTAGAAAAAGAGTCAAAAAGAGAAGAGAGAAATAAATATACACGTGTGAACATAAAGAGATTTAGAGAAAGTACTAAAGAAAAGGTTTAAAATAATTGACTTTGCATCTATTTAGTAGTGCTTCCTAATGTCACCTTTCCAAGGTTATCTGGGCTAAAGTATTAAATACATGGATTGACTGTGTACTCATGTGTTGTCTACACTCTGGATACTAAAATGAGTTTTATTGAATTTAGAATAGATGATAAGATTACTACATATTAGTGAGCAAAACTAACTATGTTAGTATGAAAAATTTAAAAACTTTCTGAATATTTTGATAGTTTTGCTAAAATTAGCCTATGTTTCATACATAAACTTAGCTATTATATTATGATTGCATAATAGTTATTAATTAAATTTGAGTAAGTATGATAGTTTGAAATTTTAAAAATTATAACTAACAGATACACAATTTATGTTAAAAATTGGAACATCCTAAGGTACTATTTTTATAATTGCATATGTTTGTGTATGTATATAAATATGAATATAAGTGTATATAATTATATTCACCTAACTCCATTTTCACTCTTGCTTCATGAAATATTTCAGAGCAAATATTTGCATGCTATAACTTTATAAGGAATAGCTCTTCATAATTATTTTATGCACCTTATTTACTTTGTAATTCAAACTTTGCATAAATTTGATAAACTATTTTTTTAGTCATTGGGCAACCAAAGTTTATTAGGCTTTGTAGTAACTCTTACTAATAAAATAGTGAATAAGATGTACCCTTTTCTCCATATAGCTTACAGTTTGGTAAAAGAAAAAGAAAAAAATTGCATTATGATTTTAGAAAAAAATTTTAGTCTAGTTGGAAATAAGTAAATTAAGACGCTATTGGGAAGCAAATCAAATAATGGCTGCTTAATTCAAATTTGAGGCTCAGGAAATATTTTCTACAGAAAATGCTAAGAGTTACACAATTAATTTTCAAAATAAGATATCATTGTATCTCATTTCAAGAGTATAAAATTAGTCTTTACTATGAATGGTAGCCACAGTATTACTTTATAAACATTCAATATCTACTATTACATCACTTGACAGACATGTTTTTCCTAAAAAAATCCCACCATAGTTGCAAAAGTCTTATGAGTGGAAATGTGATATAATAAAGAAAATACAAGTCACAACCTCACTTTAAGGCATTTACAGTCCAGCCACAGAGCAAGTCTATTACCCATGAAATAAGACTGAACAACACAAATCAGTGTATGAACATGTGCTGGGTGAAAGTACTATATTGTTGCAGAAACAAACTCCCTCAAGGGGACAGCCACATCTTAATCGTGTTATTAAGGTTTGAGGGTACATATCTGGGAGTAGATAGTAAATAACATTAATCAGGGACTATAAGAGAGATCTACAGATTTTATACTACAGTAAACAGGAAAGTTACTGAAGGTTTTGACCAGAGAAATGAAATATTGAAGTACTACTTAAAGAATGTTGGCCTGGAATCACTGCCCACAATCATGAGGAAGACGTGGTAGAGTGTGAGGGTGTGTCAGAAGCATCTGAAGGCCTGGATGGAGGAGTTTCCATGCATAAGGAAAGTACGTGGATGACATATTCATTGAGGAAAACTGTTTCAGTAAGTGGGGACATAGTGAAGGGTCACAGAAACAAAATGGATCCAAAGAAAATGTGTTCCTTTCTGTGGTGGCACTGAAAAAGAAACCCTGGAAGAAATGATCAATTAGTGCTTAAAGATAGAAAGTAACACATGAGAGAAAATATCCAAGTATAGTTGTTTGGCATATAAGCTTACAATTAAAAATGAAGGCACTAATATTTCATTGACATGCTCATTTCACACATGGTTATGAGATTTTAACAGTGTTTTTGCAATCATTAGAATCAGAAGAATGAATAATGAATGTAGAAGACAATGTCTCCATCCTCACTCATCTAACATTCTAATTGGATGACAAACAAATAACGGGAAATTATATGTATGGCGCATGGTTCATGGAGGTAGAATGTATATGGAAAATTTGATAAGAATGACATGTGGATGGAAATGATATTTGTTTTTGTTTAAGGGAGATTAGGGAAGACTAACTTTAAAAGATGCTGCTAGAACAAAGATATGACACAAATGAAGAAATGAGATGTACAAATTACTGAGAACCAAAGAAATACATTGCAACAGAAAGAGGAGAAAAGCAAATGGAATTGGCCCTACAGACAAAGTGACATATCAATTTATTTAGAGTAGGATGAGCTAGGAGCAAAAAAGGAAGAGGTGAAGTCAGAGGTGTTGCTAAAACCTACAAGACAGAATGGAAGCCAGGAAGCATTTAGTGTCAAGGAGTGACACAAAGACTGTGTACCCCTCGAACTTCATGTGCTGGGTTATTAACCACCACTGAGGATGTATGGAGATGGTGCCTTTGGAAAACAATTAGGTCATGAGTGTGGAGCATTGTGAACAGAACTGAAACCTTTATTTGAGGATCCCACAACTGTCTCTTACTCTTTTCATGCCATGTGAGGACACAAAGAGAATTTGGCAATCTGTATCATGGAAGAGGGTCTCATTTGAACTTGACCACATTGGTACCCCGATCTAGGCTTCCAGACTCCAAACTATGAGAAATACATGTTTGTTGTTTAGTTACCACCCAGTCAAGAGTGTTTAACCATAGCAGCCTGAATGGACGAAACAGTTGCTGGACAACAGTGAGCTTGAAAAACAGATGCTTTTCCAATCACACCTTTCAGTGAGACTCTACTCCTGGTTGACATTTTTTTGTAATTTTTATTTCAAAGAGAAAAAGCCAAGCAAAGTAGAACAGAATAAAGCCTAACAAAACATAGCAGTGTAAGTGATACAGGACTCCTGGTTGACATTTTGGTTGCAACCTTTGGGTATCCTTGAGCTATAGGACACTGCTCAACTATGCCCAGATTCCTGATGCAAGTAACACAAGATATTGCAAGTGCATGCCATTTCGAGTTGCTGACCATTGGGGTTGTAGTCAATCAGAGAACATAGTACTGGAGTTAATTCATCACTCACCAGTTGTTCTAGTGGAGGAATAATGTCTTTCAAGACATGCTGTGAATGATTCCTTCTGTGTCGAGATATCTGCAAATATGTAAAGAAATGATACTGTTACTGTTGTAAATATTTTAAAAGGATATAATTAAATAGGCCATGTACATGAAACTCAAATGATTCATTCAAGAAGGTGAATAAAGCAGATAACAAGTGAGGGATGTTTTAGATGATTATTTGAATAAAATTTGTTAAGAAGACTGGATATAACTCCTTCCCATAGTCCATATGCTTTTCTGTCTGTGGCACCTTGATATGACTCTCATTAAGTAGTGACATTGATGTTCTCTCATTTTGGATCTGGATACACCTTCATGTCAGCTTCAACCAAAATACATTATAGAAGTACTGTTGTGTGACTCAAAGGTTAGATCATAAAAAATGTTTATTCCTTTCTCCTTTGGAATTCCATCCTGGAAAATAGTCACGATGTTGTGAGGAAGTTCAAACACTTTTCATAGGGTGACCATAAGAAGAGGTCTCATCAATTTTCAGGCTGATACACTAGGTGAGGTTCTAGCAGCCACCATCAACCAACAATTTTGTAAGAAGACTTCCTGATGATTCCTTCATTCCGTCAGGGATCATCTCAGGAGATTTCTCAAGCATCACAAAGTAGAAACAAGCTGTCACTACTGTACTTGATATGACTTTCTTTTACCAGATTCTAAGGTTAATAAAATCATGGTTTTATATCTTCTATTTTTTATAGCAAATTAAAATTCAGTTATAGAAACTGTACCTAGATATTTTATATTGTAACATGGTTATTCAGATTTTTCAGAGTTGATGATCCACTAGTTTTTACATTTTTCCCTATTATGCAGGTATAATAAAATACACAAAGCCACATCACTGCAACAAATAAACACAAATTTCAGTGTTCTTTCTCTTAAAGTAGCACCATGGATAAATTCTATCATAAAACAAGAAGGGAAAGAATTTAGATAAATCTGCTATTTTGAAGGCTTTCATTAGTAATACTAATAGTACCAGTTCATATTTGACATGAGAAAGACAAGGGGAAGAGAGAGGGAAAAGGGGAAGGGGAGAGGAGAGAAGGAGGAAGGAGAGACAACAGAAAGACAAAATGATACAGAAAGGCCAAGAAACATACAGAGAAACAGAGAGGGGGAATTAAAGAAATATAGAAGCCCTGAGTACTATATGTAGACAAGGACAGTGTTGTCTTTGGTTCTGGTTATTGGTAAATGCAACTATCTGAAGGAATTAGATCAATGTCTATGAAGAATTGAAGGAGACTGCATCACCAAAGAGACCAGAATCACAGCCTAAGCAAATTCATTATGCTGTATGACCTCAGAACTCAATATCTGCGCCACAAAACTAAGAAGAAAACACAAGACTGAGGATATGATTTTCTGCACTATCTACCTCAGAGAGGGAAATCCAGAGTAAGATCCTCCAGAAAGTAAAGTCAGAAGCCCTAGAGAATAAGGGTCAAGGCAAATTCCTCTGGAAAGAGGAGGCAGAGACTGTCTCTGCCACCAGGGCAGGGATTTCACAGGACCTGGACAACAGGATTTAATTATTGCTTTGTTCCAATGATTTCAGTTGTTTACCATTTTGCTTTTTTATTAATGAGTGGGGTTTTTTGTTTGTATATTTTTTCCAGTTACCGAGATTTTGCTCCATCATTTTCTATTAGAAATGGGACAGAGGAACAGTGGTAAAGTGGGACTTTACAGTGGTAAAGTTGTATTTCAAGTTCTAAATCATTAACCCTTGAGAGGGACATTGGTTTTACAGAAAGAGCTATTTATCACCAGAGAGTCTAGAAGTAGAACTTAATACATTAACTGGAGAGAATGTTTGAATGTCTCCTCTAGAGAAATTAATAGGTGTAGTTCTAGGTATTGGAAGTCAGGTACAAAATAATAGAGGTTGAAAGAGAGGGAAGACTTTGTACTCTCTATCCCGGGCACGTACTTAGACCACCTTCTATTAGCCTACTTTGTAGTTTGAGTGTTCATGTGACTAGTTCAAACCAAAACATGTATGTGAGCAAAAACAATGAATTTATAGTAACGGAAGCTACTAAAAATACTGAAGATTCCAGGGCTGCTCTTTCTTGATACACTGGCTGGGAACAAATGGAAGCAGCCCTTCCTGAAGAAGGAAAATCGGGGGTCCTGATGCACCATGTAGAGAAAGTCAGACCCTCAAGCAGAAGGTTCACTTCGTTTTCAATACTAAGCTTTTTGGTTTATAGTTAGAGAAAAGCTATAGCGAGAGTGCCTGTAGAAAACTTTCTCCTCTTACATAAATGAAAAATACTTCTATTTCTTGAGCAATCCATATTTTAGACAATTTTACAACTTCTAGCTCTGCTAGTTACTTTTCTTGCTGATGAGACAAAATAACCAACACACAAAGTGAAAGGAGAAGAGGTTTATTTGGCTTAGAGTTTGTAAAGTTTTCAGTTTAAAATTGGCTGTTTCAAGGCGGGATAGCATGGCAGAGGGTCACCACAGAGAAGAAATAGTTCATGGCAGGCACAAGGCAGAAGTCAACGTGGCAGCAAGCAACAACAGCAGCTTCTTTCTGTTCCCTTTACATTCAATCCAGGCTACTTGGTTTAGGGCAGGAGCCAAACCAATCAGTGGACTATTGTAGCAATCACACACTCTTAGTCCTAGTGCCCTTAATAATAGCATTGCACCATGAATAAATCCCAGAAGCACACACTCTAGATCCAGCCACTTCTGAAAAAGTCCCATCTCTAACCACATGAGACTTTGGGGGAACATTTAGACACAAGCTCTAACACTAGTATTATCCCTCAAGAAACATAACTATAGTTGATGCTCAATTGATGCTAAAATGAAACGTCTGACACATAAGAAAACCAAGAGCAAAAATAAATAGTAAGAAAATTTCTAGAAATCTAAAACATTTATAATCCACTGTTATATCATCTTCTTAGCAGTGGTGGAATTGTCTATTTGGCATTTAATCCTTTTAGAAACCAAAAATTCATTTTATATCACTATATATTTGGAAAACATTACTATTAAATATTCAATATACTAAGATTTGTAATTTAAACTAAGAATTTAATTTATGTTTTTTTATAGTGAACTTTTATAAGAGTTATAGAATTCTAGGATGAGAGGAGTTTTCTTATTTTATTTTCTTGAAACCTAAGTAGATTTCTAGTTTTGGGGTAAAAGTCATTCTCCTGGCATGTGAAATACTTCAAGCATCACACAGTAGAGAAAATAGTGCCAGGTAAATATCTCTACAGTATGGATGAATGGGCACGTGGCCATTCATCTAAGTCAGTCTCTCCATTTCTTTTATTGCCAGTTTCATGGCCTATTTTGTCCACCATGATTAGATTTTGATGGGAATAGTGGTTCCCTGTTCTCTAAGTACAGTATTGCCCTTCATTCATCTGTAGAACTTTTCCACTAAGACACTTATCACGTTACTTTATGTACATATTGTAAAAAGCACAGAAAATTATTTTAACTGCTGAATTTGAATTATTACTTATAAAACCATAAGTTTTAGTAGAAAAAATTACCACATCAAAGCCATTTACTAGTGATATGTATACACATTCTCCTTTAAAATGAAGTTATTTCAACTTAAATACTAGAAATTAAAAAGTAATATGATGCATAAAATATGGAAAAAATTCACATAGTATTTGAATGCCTGAAGATTGGAATAAAAATTTTAATGAGAACAAATCAGTACAGAAATGATTATTTACTGAACACATACTTATTTATTCCTTGAAAGAGTCCATTGGTTCCATAATCAAGTCAAAATTTCAAATTGAAAAATGATACAAGGATACTACCATGTGCTAATACTTATTAAATAGTTATTGATTGCCAGGTACTATTCTGTGTGTTTTGCATATGTGAGCATGTTTAATTCTCACTCAAATTTTAAGTGATCAATAATGTTACCCTGTGTGAAAGTATGGAATTACAAATAAAAACGGTCTAAATAATTTTAAAAATCTGTAACTAGGACAAAGTCAGGTGAAACTTTAATTTCCATCTAAGTCCTCAATGAGTCTGTTTTATATGTATGTAATAAAGTACAATTTATGGAAAACTACCAAGTTGAGATGCCTCTGTGTGCAGAAAGAATGTTTCTAAGTTGAAAACTTAAAGGGAATCAAACTTATAAATTTGTACACATTTATATGGGAAGACAGAAATCACATTTCAGATCCATTATGAATCATCTTAATATTCCTTTAGGGAACATAATATTGCTGATCATTCCTAAATCAATAAGCTAGCCAATATATCATGTTCAACCAAGTTATGAAGATGTTGCAAAAAGAGAACTTTCATCACTTGTCTTTTGCTCTAATGTTCTTCTCAGTAAAACATTAGGCAAAGAAATATGTTACCACTCCAAATTAGATTATGCTGACTGAGACTAATGATTTAGGAAATTTTGATCCCAAAATGGTTTAACTGCCTCATATGAATATCAGGAAAAAATTAGGATACATCAAAATGTCTTTAAGTGATATATTTAATTGAAATAATAATTAGAAACAAAACTTGATATCAACTAAAATTTCATTAAGTAAGCTTGAAAGAATAAATACTTTTATAAAGCATATGCCAAATGTCAGAAAAATTTAAAGTATAAATATAAGAATCAATACATTAGTGTTATTAACTGATAATTTTACTACTATGGAAGACCCTAGATAAAAAATAGGCTTAAAACATTAGATGTTCTTTTGTTTCATTCATTTTACCTAGGAACTATCTAATATTTAGTCCACTCATATGTCAGTAATATATAATAGTAGGTACTCAAAATATTCTTGTTTGTACTATAAAATATTACTACTATTAGTATTACAAATAGCATTTCATTTTATGAAGTCCTATTCCTTCTCAAGAATTTTAAAACTTTTAAATGCATCTAATACCAAACACTGTGTTTTGTTCTGTCAATTGCTTGAAGGTGAGTTTCAGAATCTGGCAATAGTGCTTTAATTTCTTTTCATGTTTGATGGAATTGTTAAATGATTATTGAAATTTGAAAGCTTGCATAGGAATATTAATCTTAGTGGTACCTTGATAAAACTTAATTTTTTAAATTATTTTCTGTATTAATAATAGAAATAATTCTTCAAGGAAGATTTAAAGTACTATTTTATGCATGTTTTCTTCCTTGTTGTTTCCAAATACTCTTAGTGCATAGATTTTCATCATAAATGTAAGTGGATATTTATGTCTACCAAACATTGAAATGTCCGTTGACTCATCCTTTACCTAGTTCTTACACTTATAAATTGTGCAATGTTGGCTGCAACATCATTTTACAATGTCCCTTTTAAAATTTGTACCTCTCAGTTTATTTGTAATATTCTAGTAAAAAGAGTCTTTTATAGTTCAAAGCTTTTCAGGTGTATATATTAAGAATGTCGCTTAAAATGTCTTTTGAGGTGTATTAAGCTGTTTTCTGCCACAGTATTCTGCATTTTAAACTCCTAAATTTCATTAATATACACTTGAATTGATGGTAACCATTATTTTGGAGATATAAAAAATATGTCAGACCTCATCCTTTTGTGAATGTGAGCCATTTTTTTACAAAGATGTCATCCTTCTATTGAATTATCGCGTCCTGTAAATAGGAATGATTGGTTGCTACCATAAGTATCTTCTGACCTCAATTCTCTTGAACACGATACTAGATTAATCTTATGACTAAAACTGTTTTATATCGAACCATGTATTTCCTCCTTTATACCCATTTACCACACTCTCCTTTTCACTCCCACTCTGTCCCTTAGAAGGTTTTTTAAATTTTTCACTGCACAAAGTAAAGGGGCAGAAGTCAAGTACTTAGAATGTTCAATGCATGTTTTCCTTTGATTTTCACTTTGTTCTTGTTAGAATGGCACCATAATTACATATTTCAGGTATAGTTTTTCCCAAAGAGAGAAATTTGAAGAGTCATGATTTTTTTCAAATTGTCTTCATTTACTCTTCCACCTCTTTTTATCTTTATCTATTTAAAGAATATGAAATTGATGGGTGGATTTCTATATGATATATTACATGCTACAAAAAACAGAATTTGGGCATATTATTTTCCTCATGTAGGAGGGTCTACTATGAAAGTTATACATAAACATGAAATATTCCACATAACTCTGCTTTTAAATAGATTACCATTTCTGATAAAAGTTTATATCTTGTGGCTTAGAACTGAAATAAAATCATTTTTAAAAAATGACATTAGTTTGTTCCAACATCTTCATAGACGTGTGCATTTTCTGAGGCATACCTCCCATTAGCAACCTCTCTGGATACTTGGATGAAAAATAGAAATAAATCTGCAGTTAAGCTTAGTTTTTATTCACAGTTTTTCAAAGTTATTTTATTGTTGTTGTTGTTGTTGTTGTTGTTGTTGTTGTTGTTGTATCTCAATTCTTAAATTCAAATATTCATCTGCTTTGCTAAACTCTATTTCTTAAAGTTCTCAAAATTAGCAATTAAGGAAAGTTAATGAATCTTTATTTATTTGCAAAATGGAGGGGTAGCCAGTGTTTCTTGGGCTCACAATGCCTTAATTGTTTAGAAATAATAATCAGCAACTTAAATGATAGCAATTTTTTCAAACCATATGTATGTAGTAGATAACAGATCTTCAGAAAGAAAGTAAAGATTAGAGAAGTTTACCATGTTGTGCATTAAATCTTCTAATTTTAATTATAAGTGTGTATACAAATTGTACTGAAGTCTCACAATTATCCCAAAATGCTTGAATGTATGTCTGCAGAATCCTAATAGGATGCAATGGTATAAAATGAAGATCAAATTCTTGTTTTGTCCCTTATTAATTTGTGATAAGTAAACTGTTGGACATTTGTACTTTCCTTCCTTATTCTACCAAAACTACTCAATTATCATAATTGAAATCCATAAGCAGATGTCATATTTTTTTCTGCTATTCTTTAAGACTCTTTTTTTTGAATATTGCCAGTCAGAAATCTGACACTTCTTATTATGTCTTTTATCCCCTGCAGAAAAAGAAAGGGAACAATTCAAAAAGCTCTTGAGGACATACGAAATTTTTTCAGCATTTTTAAAATTTGTCAAGTATTCTTGGTTAGCATGTGTGTCATCTGCAGCACTCACTAGATGTGCATTCCTGGGGTGAGTCTAGTTGGGTTACACTCAGCCTGAACATTTTCCTATCTTACATACAGCCAAAGGGAAGCAATTGCTGGGCAGTTTCTGCTGTTTAATGTTCTCTCCTTGCTTTATTTAGCTCCAAGCACATGTATTCCTCTAAGAAGAGAATCAGACTGCCTCGTGATCTTATTTAAGTAAAAATTAATTGTATACAGTGCACATAACTTCCATAATGTTTTTGCTTGTTTTTTTTATGTAAGTCACTTTCTTTAGTTCTCTCTCTCTTTTTATTCAATACTTTCAGTATAAACTGTCTTCAAGACTTTCCTTACACTGAGAGTTGCCATTCATAAGGAACCTGGACATACCACAGTTTTAATCCTCAAATAGCCTCTTAGGAATTGCCAGAACCAAAAAATGCAGACACTTAAATGATGTGAATTTCACAATTTCTTGAATGTGAAGTGTTTTTATGCATTGTTTTAATATGTGTACTTCCTGTGGGAAACAGGCATATTAAATTTATGCAAAAATTTAAATTTATGCAAGAATTTATTTTTATACACTTATTTTTTTTATACACATTTTTTAACATCATTCTTTTCTAGTTGTTATTATGACTTTTACATTGATACATAATACTAGCACATGTTTATAGGGTAAAGTGTATAATGCAATGTATAGTGCTTAAGTGAGGGCAATTGATATAATTCTCAATATTCTCATATTCGTTTGTGCAAAGATTTATTTTGGACCACATTTTTGCAGTTTCAGGGTGATGACTAATTGCCTTAATTGTTTGGGCCTGTGGTGAGGAAGCACAGTCTGGCAGACACAAGTGATAGAGGAAAACTGCTTACTTCATCGATTAGGAAGCAAAGAGAAGAAAGAGAACAGACCAAGGTTCTTCAGTCCCCTCTGAGGCTCCTTTGAACTCCAGTGATCACCCCAGAAGCTCCACATAGTAAAGGTCTAAAGCACACCCCAATAATGATTCCCTGAGGAACTAGCTTGTGTCATGTGGACATATCAATATTCAATCCATAGCAACTGCTATGTCTTATGTCTAGATATACCCCCAAAGCCTCATGCAGTCATAGGTAGGGCTTTTCAAAAGTGGCTGGATCTAGAGTGTGTGATGCTAGGATTGAGTGTGTGATGCTGGGTCGAGGGCGTGTGATTACTAAGTTAGTCCACTGATTTATTTGGCTTAGTTCTGGGTGTAGATAATTGAATGGCCCAACCTGGGTGAGTGCTACCTACCCTAAGGGCAAATAGCCTGAACTGTATATAAGGGACAGAAAAAAGGGTCACTTGTTCCTTGATGCTTGTTGTTTTTGCTACCTTCTGCCTGCCATAAACTGTTTTTCCTCTAAGATACCTTTCTTCCTTGCTACCCTGCCTTGGAGGCAGCCAGTTATGGACTGAAACTTCTACTGACTGTAAGATGAAGTAAACTTTTCCTCCTTTAGCTATGGACCTTGATTGTTTTGTCTCAGTAATGAGGAAAGCAACTGAGACAACAACATATACATGAGAACATGCAGTCTTTGCTTTTCTCTTCCTAACTCATTTCACTTTACATAATGTCCTCCATTTCTATCCAGGTTGGCAAAAATGGCAGAATTTTCTTATTCTTTATGGCACATATATATATATATATTTTTTTTCTTGATCTATTCTTTCATTGATGGATACCTAGGTTGACTGCATATCAGCCATGAATTTTTAAATAAATTTAATGAGAAACTGGAAGCCAAAAGGAACATAAATATTTTATCCTCCTCATAATACTATTGATGGTATTAGATCTAAGAAATTATATAACTTGTTAAAACCACAGCTATATTTCTTACTATTAGCAAAAGAAACAACTTACTCCTTTCTTTTATTACACATAATTAAGGGATTTACTGTTCCCATATAACCAAAAAAAAAAAATAGTTCAGAGGTTGGAAATTGTACAAGGGTTATCTGGATCATTTGAACCAAAGTGACAATTTCTTTTAACAGCTATGTTTTAAATGTTTTATTTCAAATAAAAAAGATTTAAGCCAATCAAAAATGATACCAAGAAAACAATCTCATGAATACCTTATAGCAATACAAAATAGGAAGCAAACAATTAGAGGGTCTGGGTCATTAAAATGTTCTACTTATTTTAAATGAAAGGATAGAAATTATTGTCAAATAAGCATTTGACTGTTAATAATGTCTGTATAAGTTTATGATGTTTAAATACACGAAATTCTTAAATTAGCATCATACCATAAATTTACATATATATATATATATATATATATATATATATATATATATATTCCAGAGGACACAGGTTGAAACACCAAGTTTTCTTCTTGATTCTTCCAGTGTATAGACAATTACTAAATAAAACATTTTCTCCCTCTTTCTTTTGGAAATCGGTGGTCCATTATATATTACATTTAATCAATGATAGGTAAAGTTTGATAAATCTATCTACTCATAGTCTACTGACACCTTTTGAATGCATCTTTGTTCTAAATTAAAAAATGAAAATGTACTAGCTTGCAAATGAAATCTGCTGAAAGGGCACTTCAAAAAGCATTTTTGGAGGCAAACTTGTTAGTAACTATGACACTTTCTCAAGAATTAACAGATTTTTGGTCAAATATTTAAAATAAGCACACGGAATACCCTTCGGAATCTGTAGGCAATATCCGGTGATTGTTTCTTGTCAGTTTCCTTTCTTCACTTATTCTTTGAGGTTTTAGAGACCCCAAACTCACCTTCTGCTGCTGAAAAAGCAGATTTAGTCCTGAAGGTTAATCCGACTCAACAGGATTGAAGGGTGGCACTTTTCCTTGGTCGTAAGTATGTTGGCTCAGGCCAGACAGCTGTTAGGACATTCTCCGCTGGGAATCGTGCCCTCAACACCCACCGTGGATGCACATACATGGTCTACTGGCTGCCGACTTCCATGCCCATCTGCTCAAATGGCACGTTGCCCACTCACAAGTTGGCTGGATCCTTGCCCTTAGTGTGTAGGTGCCAGGCAATGATGGGTTTAGATGGGCAGCCTGCATAATACTACACAAGTAACAGTTTTTCTTTCTGTCTTTGTACAATATCTGCCCTCCGTGCTTTCCTTGAGAGAGAAATTTGTGTTTCTACACTTTTGCTTGTAACAGTGGACACGTGTGGCCTCATACAGGTAGACATGCAAGCATACTCAACCTGCTGCAACAGTAAGATGAAAGTGAAGAAATCACAGAGCTCCAAATGGCACGTTCTAACACTGAAATGGGTTGGATTGTGAAAATTCCAACCACCTGGAATCTGTCAGTAGACATTTACCATGAGTGTAAGTACAGCAGACTCGTGGATGGCAGTGGCACCAGGAAATAACTGAAGTCATAGCACCTTTGTCTGTAGCAGTTCCAGCACGAATCACTTGCCTTGCATTGAAAAGGCACATACAACAGCAAATGAAATAAATCAGGCAAAAAGAACAAGCTTAACGGGACCACGATTTATATGTTCAATTGGGGCAAGAGTGCAAGCTATGATATCCGACCTCAAAAATAACCCGGACCAGAGGTCCTCATGAAAAAAAAAAAAAAAAAAAAAAAAAAAAAAAAAAAAAAAAAAAAAAAAAAAAAAAAAAAAAAAAAAAAAAAAAAAAAAAAAAAAAAAAGAAAGAAAGAAAGAAAGAAAGAAAGAAAGAAAGAAAGAAAGAAATAGAAATAGCATCTCTCTTTCCAATCTACAGCAAACCCATGGAGAGGAATAGATTGGCATAGGAGGTTGTGACTTTAATGATCCAAAGCATATGAATGCTTGTTAGCAGACAGCAGACAGACATAAGTAAGAACAACAGTAATGGCTACATCTGCAGCCTGGCCTATGGCAGTAAAACCAATCAGGCAGCATTGGAGAGCAGTGCCGGGAGCTACATTAAAGCTGTGCTTTCCTTGTGTGTTTATTTAAGGGTGATCGAGTTCAGGGCGTTGTCATTCTGCCTTGGAGAATGGTTATCCAGTGTGTAGGCATGATCTTTCTCTTTGAATATGCTCTGTTGAGTCAGTTAGTTATGTGTGACTACTTGATCTGTCCTATCCTTTATAGAGTGCCAAAATCCTCCAGTCCAAGTTCCAAAGGAACAGGGCCTAAAAACTTTTGGCTCCAGAATCAAATTAGGTTTCTCTGCTTCCCTAGCCAGAAATGCATAAATACCCAATGGCCAAAACCAAAGAATTTGACATTGTGGAATGAATAGAGCTGTCATATACCACTAAAGTGTGGAAATATCTACTATTTGAAGTCAAGACTGGTTCAACATCTTCAGTAATCAGAACAGACTTCTTTGGATACCTTTGTGGGGATAGTCTGGCGTTGATTGGGAATGTTTCTGGCAAGCTGCTGATCCCAGATATCAGAAATGTAAGAACATACGGTTTATAAGAGAAAATCTGCCATTTTTTCTGTCCAAAAAATTCTTAAAAGCAGCAGATTTTCATAAAAAAAAGTGGGTCCCTCATCCTGTCTTCCTGATTGACCTTCAGGCTAGCACCAGTAATTTAAATGTATTCTAGAAAGAAACAACTACTCAAATAAGCTGTAAGTATAGTCGGAAAAAATTGCTACATGAATATTATTTTGATTGCTTTTCTATTTGAAATTACCTTAACAGTTTCTGCTGAAACACAAAAAAGAATGTGTAGAATCATACTGAACTCCTTAATCTGATTATTATGCCATGAATTAACTATCTGAATTCCTAGATTAAATATTTCTCTCATAATAAATCACTTCTCTAGGATATAACAGAGTCACATACAACTAATGTATTAATGATGATGGAAGCAAATGTCCAGTGAAGAAACTCTTGAGGATAAATACTATTATTTACTCATCTTTAAAAACCACTATATGATGACTCATTCTTTTCTTTTCTTTTCTTTTCTTTTTTTTTTTTTGGTTCTACCAGGAATCGAACTCAGGACCTTGCAGTTGCCAGCCAGGCCCCGAGTTACTCACTATAATTAGTATAATGACTCATTGAGCTATATGACTTTATACTCTCTCTCTTTATACATATGAACTATTGCTTCATGACTGTACCTTGATTTTCAGTATTTTTTTCTAAGATATTTTGTTAGAAACATATTCATCATTGTTTTCAAAGTATGAACCAGATCAGGTTCTAGTCTTTTCTGTAAGGTATTCCATAGTTTCTCATAGCAGATGTGACATCATTGTTACTAAAATGAGGTCAAATTTTCAAAATTACCTCTCCCATTACTCTATATTTGAGATATCTGATACTAAGTAGACAACAATTCCCAGAACTTTGAAATGTATATACTTAAGATTTCAGTTCATCTCATAAGTGGAAACTGAAAAGATATTTAACTACAGCTACGGATGTAGAAATGAATACAGATGTACATAAAATTTTGCTTTAGATACACAACATGACTATGCATATTATTTTAGACCATTCTATACTATATTATCACAATCTTTGGGCAAATTTCTTAACCTTTTAGTACCTCCACTTCAATTGCAAAATTTGGCATTGTATAGTACATAACGGTTCACATAATTGTATTATAAATAAAAAATTACTATAGATACAATTTAGAACACATGGTATACCCAAATTATTATATATCAACTGCACAATTTCTCTAGAAAATTGGAAAATATATTGCACAAAATGGTTCTTGCTATATAGTTAAAGCTGTCCTTAAATTCACTATGTAGCCCCCGCTGGCATCAAACTGGCAGTGATCCTATGCCTCAACCCCTTGAGTGATGGGCTTACATGTATGCACTGCCACACCTAACTTCTAAATCTAAATTTTATTCTATCACTTGATCAAAGACCAAAGTCTCATTATCTAGATCACCTGACTCCAGTTGTAAAAGAAGGTGAGCTTTTGATATTAGAAAGTCAGTGGCAGAGGCAAGATTAAAACTCAGATAATTTATTTCAGAGCCAGGAGCTTTGACAAGTACCACGTATTCACCTTGACATGAGGTAGTTAGGATTATTTTCTCTGCTACATAGATGATAAATATAAGGTAGTAGAAAAAAATCACAAAGTTTGCAAGGCTCGGAGGCTGTTGGTTAACCCAAACTCATCTTATTCAAACTCCATATATTCTCATTTCAAAGCTTTTTTACCAGCACCTCAGTTCATGAACTTAATTCTTTCCACTATTCTGGTAGCAAAATAAATTGGACAAGAACCAAATCAAATACAATGGTTAAGTTCAATGTTGCCCTGATGGGGAAATTTGATCCAGTTCTCATTCAATTCAGTATGAGAGCTGGTTTGCAAATGGAGATATAAATAGAATTTATGACACTTTCCTTATGATGTAAATATATGATGAAGATGTAACTTTACAAATCATCATAGTAAAAGACACATTGCCATTAATCTCCCTCAAAGTATTCTCTCTTCCTCCCTTAGAACACAATTATATCATCATTCTTGACACTTTTTCAAGTGGTTCAGGAAGACCTCATTGGTGAGTGTCTTTAGTTGTACTGTCATGGCTGCCATACTGTTCTGAATCCATTTAAGATGTTTACCTTTTATGGTCATTGTGACTTTGAGGATGAACACAAATAAGGTAGATGAAGATACACGGTAATGTTTTTATGAGCCCACTTTCTTGTTGAATGGCATTCAGCAGCGTTAATAAAGTTTTGATCATACTTCATAAAACATGAAGGACAATTTCCAGAAATATTTCAAAGTGGCAATAATAATGGGATAATTATGCTTGAATCAAGGCGGGGTATTTTGAGTGGGATTAATGGCAATATATGTGTAGCAGAAGATGCTCCCCACCCAGGTCATATACTTCAGTTTCTTAGTTGCTCAGGCTATATTTCTGGTTAGAGTTCCTGTTACTTCTGTCTCCTAGAAACTGCTGGTCGCTGTGATACATAACTGGTCACTATGATGCATGTTGTAAGAATCAGCCAAAGACAGTCAAGTACTCTACCTCTGTACCCATTCCCTACCTTAGATCCCCATCAGCACCTCCCTCCCTAGGCCTGTGAGGCTTGATGTTTTGGTAGTGATCCCAATCAATGCCTATTCAATGTTAAATAAATCTGCTTCCAAATCCTCGATGTCGTTTCAATGTTTCTGCTTGCCATTGCTTCTGGTTCATTGGCAGGGAAGACCGACCTTGCTGAACCCTTTTCACTGGTCCTGGCCCTCACAGACAGAGCATGGACCTTTCCAAGTCCCAATGGGAAGGCATGCCCTCAAGATTTCCCGACTAGCCTTGGAGATCTGGAGGAGGCTTCCTGGCTTCCTGGTTGAGCAACTCAAATCAGACCCCAAAGGAAGGAGGGCACAGTCTGTCTATCTGACTACCTGCTTGCCTGCCTGCATGATTCTGGTAAGACCCTGGGGCATACCACCAGTTAGTCTGTCTGTCAGTCCCGCTCAGCTTTAGCAGAAAGGGAGTCTCATCAACTTTCCTGAGAACCGCCCTCAAGGGAAGGGTGCTGGAATGTTTAACCTCTGAGTGCCTGCTGAATATTTTGTGTGAGTGAGTGGACTTGATAGCCTAAGACCTAGGCTGTTACATCTGTGCACCGAAATTGGGAAGCATTGCTCTGGATGGCTGATTGGGCCCTCAGCTGCCATTCCAAGGTGTCTGACATATGGCGCAATGGAGACCTTGCACCCTCTTTAGCAAAGTCACTCCTAAGTCTCCATGAGGTTTGAGGCCAGGTATGCACCTGTGTGGGCTTTCTCAGTGAAAAGGTGGTTTCATGATGTGATTGTTATACACAGAAGTCTGTCAGTTTACCAGACTAGGATCACTGATCAAAACACATAGAGAATAAAAATGCAAATAATGGGAGGGGACACAAGGGTGGAGAGAGGGGGAAAGGAAGGAAGATGATAGAAAAAAAGAAAACAGAAGAAAATGGAAACAATGCTTTTTTAAATAAGGAGGAGAAGGGAATTGAAAGGGGGAAGGTAATGGGGAAAAAAGATGAATCAAGATGTATTATGTACAGGTTCAAATTTCCTATGACAAATGTGATCATTATGTGCATCTTATAAACTTCATGAAAAGAAAGTAAATAAACTATCGTAATTTAGAAATTCAATAATTATTAACCTGTCTAACAATAAAATATTCATTAAGACTGGTATGTCCCATGAATTGTTCAAAGTGCTTATGAAATATCTTTTGCTTTCATGAAGCTTATAATCTTTAAACAAATTGTGAAATGCAATAGGATTATCAAAAAAGGCACAGACAATTCAAAAAAGATAAAAAATTAAAACAATTAATATTTTTAAAGATAACATATATAAGATTTTATAAAAATAGTATTAAGAAATTAAAAATATCTGAGAATTCTATGATATGTCTTCTGATTGAAAGAGATTACTAAATGTTCAGTAAAATAAGTGAATAAGTGATCCATAAAGTTGTAGAACATTAGGAATAGAGAAAATAATCCAAAGTCATCAAAAAAACAAGTAGTGTGGGGTGTAAAGAAAGGGAGAAAGAAAAAAGGAGAAAAAATTGAGAAAAAGAGAAAGATCATATAAGAAAAGTGTAATAATCAGAGTAATGTTGGATTTTTCTAAAACTAGTTAAAGTCCAGAACAACACATTCAAAATTTAAGAAGAAAATATTTTCAACCTAGAATTAAATCACCCATTATGCTATCAATCAAATGACAGTATTAACTAAAGATGTTCCTAATTATAGAAGGAAATAGATTGCATTTATTTCCAATACATTCTTATTTGGACATAACTGCAGAAGTATTTTAGTAAAATTAAGAATTTGGTTGAGGAAAAGAAAAAACTAAAAATAAGACAAACTAGGAAAGTGGCAAAAAGAAGTTCCATGTTCACAGCTATATTTTAGACCAAAAGAAGCTTCAACACAAATCAAAACAAGAAAATGGATACCAATGACAATGAAAGGAAGATTTATAAAATAAAGGAAATGATACATCATTTAAAGTCTCAATATATGTCTAAATGAGATTGGAGTTTATTAAATTTCCTGACAAACTTGTGTTAACTACAGATATGACAGTATAGTGTATAAGTAAATTTAAAAGTAGGACAAGGATTAACTCCACGAGAGAAAATTTAATACAAAAAGAATTAAAGTTAAATAATAATTCTTGGCTTAGCCAGAAATAATTAGACTTTTACACAAATGTCAACAAGTAATTGAAATAAAATCCATAATATGACAATCGTGAAATGATGGAAAGGAAGAAAGTGTGGAGTGTTAGAGAAATAGTTTTAAACTTTTGTCACAGAAAGTTGATGCATAATGCCTAAAAAAGGATAAATAAGGAAAATTTATTTTATTTTTTTATTTTGAAGAGAATAAAACCAAGCAAAATAAGGCAGAATAGAGTCAATCAAAACAAAACAGTGACTGTGATGCAGGAATAAGGAAAATTTATAAGCATATGAAATATTACAAAAATGAGGGTTAATACAAACAATATGGAAGAAAACAACAAATCTTTTGAAGGTGCTTGTCCCTCAGAAGAGGGATTGATGGATGCAGAGATGGAGAAGGAGAAGCAGACGAATACTTTGTTTAATCAAAAGATTTCTAAACTACTGTCTTAACTTCATGTTAAATTTGATGAAAAGTGAAAGCTGATTACAAATTGCATAACAGTGCAGAATAAAGAAAATGTTCTTCAAATAGTCTTGAAAGAAATAAAGAGGAACTAGGCCATTTTCATGCCTAATGGAGTCAACGCCCAACCAGAACTCTCAACAATCAATCTAGGGGTTGGGGATTTAGCTCAGAGACACAAGAGCCCACCTGGCAATCCTAAGGTCATGAGTTCAATTCCTGGTACCAACAAAACAAAGCAAAACAAACAAACAATCAAAAAATACCAAAGCAATCAGTCTACATCTTGAAGAGTTCCACTTCCTCATCAGATCCTTCAGTACAAACTAAATGCAAAAAACATTTGAAATATGATTGCAATTTGACATAGCAAAGGAGTGACATGCGTATGTTTAAGTTTAGGACCATATCTGGAAAAAAATGTGCTGATATTTAGCCAGGTGTTAGTCATTCTCCACAATAAGAGGAAGGAGAAGGGAGACACTTTCAGCTATTGTTAGTGAGTGAGCTGCTTTAGTTTCCTGATGCTGGGATGTCTACAGAAAGATTTTCGTGTTTTTGCTTTTCACAGAAATCACAAAATAAAAAAGAATGTTTTTTACTAGTAACCTACTTAATTTTGTTTCATTTTCTAATCAAGGAAAGCTGCCAAAGTAGTATTAATTTTTAAAAAATAACTCTCTGAGGGACACTCCCCTGGATGAATGAGGAAGATCTGATTCTGAGCCCACTTTGTGTCGCTCGCTGCGCACACACCGCAATGCGCGAGTCGGCTCATTAGTGCTCTCGGCATAAGACATCATTTTTTAAATGATCAAAGTGTTTGTTTGGGGAGAAATCAGTCACATGGAGTAATGATTCCCAAATTGTGATCTTGGCATTTAGGGGCGAATCCTCTGTGGTTCATTTAGGAGATATTTTTAAGGGAAAAGCGAAGGCTGATAAAATGTACGACGAAGTGGGAATATTTTGAGAATCAAGTAAAATCGAGTGGTCATTATGTTGGTTTAGGGACAGGGATTTGAAATTAGTGCTATTCAAAAATAAGAATCATAGTATAAGAACGAATATAAAATGAACCCAGGAACCAATGATTTGGGACTTACGTTAAAATTTTATTATAAAACCAAATTTTATAACACACTCTTAAAATGAAAATGATATAGCTGAACCTTACAACATAAAATTTAAGCATAATAAGCTTTCAAAATTAAAGTTTTCATAGCATGAGGGGCAAAAATACTTGCTTCTTGTAAATAGAGATGATTTAAGTAACGGTTCCCATATTTAAATTTATAAACAAAGGAAAATATGATTTTGTTTCTATTTCAAAGTTTCACTTCTTTCTGGTAATTTGTGGCTGTGCCACTGATTTGATTTTCCTCATCTGGCAGCAGTGAAAGACACAGTCAGATCAACAGCAGTAAAAAAGAAAAAGTTGAAAATTATTTTTGAAATGTTGGCCACAAGCTCAACAGAAGCTCTATGTTACAATTCTTGTAGGGAAGTAAGGAGTGTTTATGAAGTGTCCTGCATTAGTGTTTGTATTTTTCTTCTCAGGAAATAGGATATGTTGCAGACATCTATGGAGAAGATAATTTGGGGGTATGAGGCTGATGAAGAAAAGGAAAAACACGATGCTGGTAGGACTTGAGGAAGTTAATGAATTCGGGATTGGAAAGATTTTTAAATATATTTCATAATTTCTTGTAAACTTAACGTAAATTTTTTTCTCTTTTCATACTTTGGAACATCACTTAAAATTTCAGCTTTAGAGAAACTGCTTTCACATGATTTATGAGGCCTTTCTGATGATACCGACAAATAATAAATAGATTTCCTACAATAGCAATTCATAATGTGAGGGTACAATGCATGGTGAAGAAAGGGAAATTCATTCCAACCATAAAGCAATGGTGTTTCTCGAGAGATCACTTCAACTTTTTTGGGACCGCAAACATATCTGAAAGGAAACATCCTTGAAGTCATGCTAATATTGCAATGATTATAAGGATTAGGTAACACTTTCAGGGGATACTGCAGAATCATATAGCTGATTGCACTTTCACAGACTCTCAAATGATTGTAACCAGCTCCCATCATAGCCCTGGACCAAAAACCAATGAGAGATACAAGCATTTGAGGCAAAGAAAAGTTCAACATACATAAACTTACATGTGTGTTAGTAGTTAAGAAAGCCAGAGCAATGAAACCTTCAACAGAGTCAATGCAATTAACAAAAGGAAATATTTTTCTTTTAAGTTAGAGGTCATATTAATTTCATGCCAGGAGTAGAAGCAGTAGCAGAATTTTTGATGTGTAACACTTACAGAACAAATATTGAGTATGAAAATACTAGTGATAGGATTTTATTCTTTAATTTAGTTTCATGTATATTATCCATTTCAAAAAATCAGCAGAAATTAGGCTATAGTTTAAATGACTATTCTTGAATGATTTCTATCAGGAAAGCACTGTGATAGATATTAAATAGGCCAGGCAAGATTACTGTTATAATGACTAATATTTCTTTCTTAGCCATATCCAAAATGTTACTTCATTCACAGAATCAACTTCTTACAAAAAGATTGTTGATTTCAAAATAGAGGTTCAAAAGTGCTAAGTAACTAGGTATTAGGTACCTGCTTATCCTATTCCATATTGGTACACAATGCTCCCTTAAAACAGCACAGTAGAACTCTCCACTGTTTCTGTTGCACTGTTCCTACTCAAAACATCTAGCTACTGTAGTGAAGTAAATGTGAATAAAGAAAATAGTCTTGCCTTATTCAAATCAATGTCATCAGAGATAATTTTTAAGTAAGCTAGTTAGATAGGAATGGAACTAAATCTGTTCATCTAGTTTGCTAGCCCTCCATTGGCTGTGCAATGCTGTCCAATTTTTTTGAGATCATTTTTATACACTAAGACTTTCAGTTGATGCTAAAGGCACTTGTCCTTCAGACTTTTGCCTCACCAAGAATCTTGCCTTCTCTTTAGTGTATGCAACCCTTCACCCTGTCGAATGTTATTCTTTGCAATTCAGCACACATGATATACTTCAAAATATAAGCACGCAGAGCAACAAGCTGCATCAGCAGCCGTGTCATTTCAGGTTACATGTTTCTGTGCTTTCTTCCTAAGACTTGGGCTGCTGGGATGCTGACCTCCACAGTTGAGTCAACTGCCATGGGCTACAAGTCAAAGAAAGGGAACAAGCTGTGAAGAGCAAGGGCAACCACAGCCGAGAAACTTTCAGTTTCCCTAATTTTACATTTCTCTCTCTTCTATTCTGCCATACCAATTTGAAGATTTATTAACTGGCTTTTTTGTGTGTGGGCCCAATTCTAAACTTCAACTTAAGTACATTGTCTATTTTCCTTTGTTTCATTTTGCTTTCACAAGACAAATTTGTAACATGAAAGCATTTCGCTTTTAGATTTCAGAAAAAAAAAGTTGGAGAGGAAGAAGAAAAAAGGAGGAGGGGGAGGACGAGGATAACAATGAGGAGGGGGAGGGACAGGGGAAGAGTAGGAAAAGATGAGAGTGGGGAGAAGAAGAAGCAGAAAATGATAACAAAAATGATGAATCTGTACACCCAGAGATGTTTAGAGTCTTAAGTTGAGGATATTCTCACACTCAGACTTGAATCATACGACTATGTCAGTAACTTTTATTTCCTCCTTGTGCTCCTCCTGTTTGTCTAATACTTCTTAACTTACTAGGTTATTTTTGAAAGATATGGTTATGAGTACAAAAAACAGTAGTCTTCGATGATGCCCACAGAAATAGTTTCCATTTTCCACTTTGGTCATCATTCTCTTTACACGGAAGAAATACATCTAAAATCTGAAAGACAAATTTACATCTCTATAATTCCAATAGTATGGGCCTTTTTTGGTGGATATTAATTAATCAGTGATCCCGAGAATGGAATTTTTATGAATATGTGAAAGTATCTTTCAATATCTAATAGCTCTGCTGGGTTTCTTCCATCTTTTCTTATTTTAGATAAGATCACTTTTTATGACTTGTGTCTAGATGTCCCCCCCAAAGCCTCCTGTGGTCATAGGTGGGGCTTTTCAGAAGTGGCTGGATCTAGAGTGTGTGATGCTGTAATTAAGGGCATGTGATTTCTAAAATAGTCCACTGATTGGTTTGGCAGACTTCTGACTATGGATAATGGGAAGGCCTGCCCTGAATATGGGTGCTACCTGCTCTAGGAGCAGGCAGCCTAGATAGATTATAAGGGGCAGAGAAAGGGCTGCCGTTGCTGCTCGCTGCTTCCTGCTTCACTATTTCACTGCTTTGCTGTGTTCTCCCCTGCGATGTCTCCCTGCCATGCCACCCTGCCTTGAAGCCAGTCAACTAAGAACTGAAACCTCTTCAAACTGCAAGCGACAGAATATGTTTCCTCCTTTAACCTTGAGTGTCAGATATTTGGTCTCAGCAAAGAGAAAAGTAACTATGACACCACTTCTCCTGATGGACTTTACAGCTCCAGAGGCTGCTGAGAGGAGAAAGGGCTTTATCAGGTAATTGTCTCCCACTATCCTGGGAGGATAAAGATTCATGGAACCTCTTTGGACTTAGAATCAGTGGACATGACTTAGATTCTCTACTTAAGGTTAAAGCTAAGTGCTAGATCAAAATTAGAGCATTTTTGTAGTCCTTCACTATCTTCTCAACCTGCCCTCTGTGCTCACTTAATCTCTCAAAATTGAGCTCCTGTGCTTGACGGGTGACTTTGATATCCTGGTTCTCTATCCATGAAGTGCACATGATTACTTGGAAGACTCCATCACTTAATATACTACTCATTCTTTTTCCAAGGTGTGGAATGTATGCTTACCATAATGAGTGGGGACACCACTAAGTGACAAATCTCTTGTTACACAATGTCGTCTCACCTAAATCTAAGCCAGGAATTACCATCCCAATTCCCTGATCCATAAGAATTCTTTCTTACTACGTGACTCGCTTCCCCATTTGTCCCTGACTTGGTCAATTTTACCTAAACAATTAATCTCATCGGTTGACCACAGTTCTGTCCCACCTCAAGCCCAAGTCACTAGAAAAGACAGAGTCTTTGGCAACTCACTCGGGACCCCTTCCGACTCTCTCTCAGACAGAAGCTTTCTGTTTCTCAATAATTATTTCTGTTCAAAAAAAAATAAATTAAAAGAAATATATAAGTGACTATGTTCTTCCCAGGTTCTTGGCCCAGCTGGTACACAGGAATGCCTCAAATGTGTTTGACTTTCCTTCAGCCTCAGACAGTTGCCTTATCAGAGTCAGACCCTGAAACTGTATTAATTCCTCTGCCAATAGAAACTGAATATTTTGAAGACTGGCAGCAGGAGGGAGGAGGGTCCCCTACAAAACTCTTGAATGGATGATGTCAAGATGACTCTGCAACAACCCAATACCATTTCTCCTCCTTTCTTCTTCTGTCTTCTGTACTCTCTCCTCTCCTCTCCTCTTGTTTCTTCTCCTCTCCTCTCTTCTCCTCTCCTCTCTTCTTCTCTCTTTTCCCCTGTTCTCCTCCACTTCCCTCCTCTCTCTCTCTCACTCTCTCTCCCCTCCCCTTCATAAACATCTAATGGAGAAAAATGAAAGCATACACTTTCTTAGACATTGATGAACAATGTCTACTTTTTTATGCAATGGAATTGAACATGCATATGTGGAAGAGAAAGTGTATTTGTTCTTAATGCAAACTGACTTTTTATGCTGTTTTACTACAGGCTTCATAGATGAAGTTTTAAAGAAGAGGCTAGTCAGTGTAGGGGCTCTCCCTCACGTTGTGTTTGCTTCTTTGCCTGGAATTCTCCCAGCTCAGCTGATGGAGAAGAGTCTCTTTCTGCTGAAAGAGATGACTTTAGCCCTGTGAACTGCAGCTCTCGTATTACTCACCTTGTGGAGAAAGACTGCCTCAGCAGAGGAAAAAGAAGCCTGTATAGAGAGATGGTCAAATAGACAGAAATATAGGCTAGGGCATTTCTAAATTTCAATTACGTGACAGAATTTATTTTCTAAAATGTCTACCACATCCATCTTATTAATAATTGATGTTCTTTTCCCTTAAATCTATCAGGTCAGTAATTTCCATGAAAGGGACTGTAAAAAGAGTTTTGAAACCAGTACATAAAATTGATACAACTTGCACTTTGTTCTTATGGAATGAGGTTTATTTTGTTTTTTTAACTTTATTTTATTGGAAAATTTTAGATATACATAATAATAACATTAATATAGGTAGTTTATATTCGCACATGATATAACTTGCTTCTTTTTTTCCCATTCCCCTTCCTTCCCTACAATCCCTCTTCCCCTCTTTATTTACAAAAGCTTTGTTTCCTTTTTTTTTCCTTTTATGCTTTTTTTTCTTGTCTCTTCTTTCCTTTCTCCCTCCTCCCTCCCTGAATGCACCTTGAGACCATACTATAAAATAAATCAGACATACATGTTCAAATATCACATGGTTTCTCTGGTGTGAGAAATGAAAAGTGTAAATAAAGACCAGAATATATAATGGATATTGGGAAATGGGAAGAAAATCTTCAAATGGGAAGGGATGAGCTGCTAGAATATAGCATCTAAGCCATAAGGGAACCAAAGCAGGCCAGGGAAGGAAGCAGAAACTTGCTAAAACACAGCCCTTGACCACAGAGGAGCCTTCAGGAGACAATAGCATCAACCTCCTAACCTCGTGAATGCATGGACCATCTTGGAAAGAAAGCTCTCAGGTCTAAAATGACCTGAACCAGTCAAGGATATGGGCTTTCCTTACAGGTTCCTGCCCAAATTGCAGATCTGCGAATAAACATCAGGGAATTCTGTACTTTTAGGTAGCAAAATATACGATATGAAAGCCATTTCTTTCTTTTCTGGTTAACCTAGTTGAAACTGGGAGTTTATATATGCAACTAAGGGGCCTGACTAATGAAAAATGAGACTTATATGTGTTTTTAAGTTTTTTTTTTAATATTTAGTATTAAGTGACAGAGTAGACAAGAGAAAGGAGGTATTTCCTCTGATAATATGTAATGATGTTAACTAGCTGCCCCAAATCCAGGCTTCTTTAGGATAGATAATGATTAATTTTTCAATAGCTTGTCTTCTGCACATAAATGTCAATTAATTTTTAATAATGTGAATCATACAACTTAAATTAACAAAGTAATTAGATTCATTTTTGCATTGAGTTATTTTCTTACTTGTTTGAAAATTGTTAATGAAACACTAAGGAAAAATGTGTTACTTATATAGGTGAATAATAGAAAGTTTCCTTTGTAATTTCTCATTTAACATTTATCATACATATAAAATAATCTTTGTGAACACTCATAACTGTGTGATAAAGCATCCTGAAGTGCTTTGCTTAAATAAATGAGGTAATCATTCTCATATATTCAGTTGGTGATATAGAAAAATCTTTCAAGATATAAGAGCACACTTGTGTTCAACCTGACTGTGCAATATTACCCTTGAAATTTGTCAATATTAAAATAAAATGTATATGTAAAATATGCATTGTATTTAGAATCTATTATAAAATATTAATTTCCCCTGGGTATTATATATAATATTCACTATATTCCATTGTTATTGTTTCATTCATACAGATAACTTCTATTATCTTTTATCATCCTACAATTTGGATTTGACTCTTATTCTACTGAAACTACATCTGCTACTATGTCGGTTTTCAAGATGGTCATCGTAGGCAGCCTCGGAAATACTAGCAGTTTAGAATCATTAGAAAGGCCTCTTGGAAAATATGGCACAGACTTCTTAGTTCAAGGTAGAAGTCTTAAGAATAAAATAGCTATCATGGCTTCTAAAGATTACTTTAGAGATCATTATTCACCCAAAGTTGTGTGGTTGATAGTAAAACTGGTTGGTGGTATGCCCACTACTTTTCTTTAGTCAGCTATGCAGATATTTGTTCCATATCATGGAGACCCCAGAATTTCCATTTATCATACACTTGCCTCCTCAGGGAAGAAACATGGATGGAAGCAGAACCTTATCACAAGAATCTCTGCCAACCACAAGGCCTTAAAAGGCTATCAGGTCATTTTTATCCTACCCCTCTGTCCTCCAATCTTTCCTCCCTGAATATTGGCCAGTTACTTCCACCAATTGTTTCCTGGCACCCAAAACTTAACATTTGATCTGTGATGGGCCTTCACTTACTATGTGGTTAACACATTTTCAAATTACTCTTCTGTGAATATGTTAATAGCATTGAACACTGCTAATACTTGTGCTCTTTTTCATTTCTTCCACTCATGTCAAACTAGAGCCTGCATAAGATTCTTGGTTGATTGGTTTGGGAATCCTTGAGAAACATTAAGGAGCTAATGACTCATAAAAACACAGGCCAGATATGTTTTTTTTTAACCCTCTGTGGCTTTTTTTCTGTGTTTTTATAGTCCACCACTACATAATGTCCACTTTCAAATTTCACATCTGCTGGAACCTAGGGAAAATTCATGCCCTACAACTGAAGCTGACTTAAACTTGGGATATGCAAAATCTCCTTAGTGTTGTTAGTTTTCTAGCTAGGGAGTAAATAACCTTAGAGTGTCTAATGAATACCTAAAGAGATTTTTTTTCCCACTAGGTCAATTACAAAAATATTGTTAATATTTTTTCACTATTTTATATTGCGTTTGTAGATTTCATTGTGGAGTCATAATTCTACTTTTTTCCAGCAGGATATGTGAAATTGAAAGAACCATCAAGTAGTTCCATTGTCCCTGAAGAAATGAGAGAGACTACATTGATTAATCTGTACCAATCATTTTAACAAATAAATAGGCACTAAATGTACTACCTAATTTCAAACATTTCAACTGGGTTTATAATTCATCCCAGTTCTTTCAAAAAGACAGTAAAATTGTTTAAAAAAAAACTCAGAATACTAAAAATAACCTTCAGGAAAACAGTTATTGTGACTTGGGAAACAAATAGAATAAGTAAAACAAAAGGTACTCTGCAGAAGCAAACTAAAAATTAGAAAATTTCAAAGAAAAAATAAAGTTTCTTTGAAGTGTTTGTGTATTTCTTTTCTTTTTTAAGTTAAATATTCAGTAAGTATTTGCCAATTACAGAGGGGAGAGAGGTTGGAATACAGTGCTCTCAAAGGTGGTGATCAAAGTCTGTTCATTCACCTTTTTGTGACTATTTAAGCTGTTCAGTTAGTGGAGGTGATCATTAGTGTCTTAATGTGAAACAAAAGCTTCAGGACAAGAACTTCTGTTTGAAGATCAATATGAAAGATACCATTTCAGTTATAGCCTTAATAATTGTAACCATAGGGAACCTGGCAGAGCTGGTTTTATGAATTAATAAAATATGGAATCCACCAGGTATAAATGGAAAATACAAATAAAAGAGAATTGCTAGAAGTGACTATATTGGGAATATTTGGGTGAGAGGGAATTGCTTGATAAATGCCATGTTGGTTCAAATTGGGCACTGGTACAGTAGCCCTACATGCATCTTCCAATAAGAGAATCCATATCTGAGGGACAAATTGAGGAGGGAATTCAACCAAGGAGAATAAAACTGGAAAAGACCTCTTGAAAAGTGATTAATTTTACCCATTCCATTATCTTATAATGTTCCTTGTGGGATTTTTTTAAGTGAATTCAATCAAACATACAGTTGACATTTTTATAGATTTGTTTCTGAGGTAAAATAGTGTTCTAGGACAGAAGTTACAAACAACTTGGTGCAGAGACTATTATAAATAAATCACTAAAGAAATGATATGCCATTAACCTTTTCTGATTAAGAGTCCATCATTTTATCCTGGAGCAAGCTGGAAATGGAAACTAAATTTTAAAAATATTCAGTCAAATTGCTCAAGAAAAAAATTAAAAGGTGTTTCTTGTTTTGTGGATTATCCTCGTTATCTGTGCATCGTTTCTTCATCTTTATCCTGATGTTTGCCCTTGGATTCCACCCTTGAACATTTATTTTGATGTTGAAGCCCGTTATCATTTTCCAGACATTTTGACTTTTTCCTTATCCCATCAGTGTGCCAATGAAAGATAGCCTCTCGAAACAGAATCGATACTTTTCATGACAAAGTTAAAAGCACAAAATAAATTTTGAATTTTCTTTTATCAGAACTAGGAAAAATAACGTTTAAAACACTGAACAATTTCTAATATTGCTTAGGTTTAATCAAAGTATATGCATAAATATAACTTACATTTCTATGCATATTCATAGATGACTATAAATTAAATCTAAAATACCTGTATGTAGAATATGAGACATCTTTATTTTCATTACATTCATAGGTCAATATATATCCAATTTTAGAACCACTAGTTTTGCCTCACTTCCAGTTCCTGTGAAGTATTTTTATCTTCAAAAAAACTGAATCTATGTAAGTGAAATATATGCTTTTCATTTCAATTCCCTTAGGCACCCCCCTTTTTTTCAAAATTCATAGACATTAACTAATGTTCCTGGCTCATGTTACCCTTTTCTGTCATTCCTTTAACATTTGTTGTATCACTACCTGGAAGTATTAGGCCCTCTTTAGAAGGCCTAATATCTATACTTTGTCCCAATGAGACCCTGGGTATTCCCATTCCATTTAGCACTGTATGTTGGTGGTTGGCAAAACAATTATATCTCCAAGGCATATCAAACCCCTGATCTCCAAACTCACATTGTTGTCCCTTTGGGATCTTAACTATTACATATTACTGAAATCTCAAAACAAATTACTTGATATCCCAGCTTATCAGCTCTCTATGATAGCCAATCCTTTCTTCCACAGTGACTGGCACTATCATCCATGTAATTTCTCCATGTTGACATTTAAAAGTCCTTTTTCTTTCTTTCCACTTACATCCAATCTTTCTGCAACATTTTTCGCTTCTATATTCAATATATTCTTTTATTTTGTCTTCTTCCATCTGTTTCCACTCAACCAATCTAGTTACCTTCGTCTATTGGATAGATAATAAAACAGATTCTTTAACACTGCCTTCAGTTTTCTATTTTTCTGTCTTAAACGGACCTATTCTCCATGCAGTTAAGAGACTTACCTGCCTAAAATTCTTCAATGAATTCTGATTGCACATCCAATAATAAAATCTAAACTCATAGTAGAATTCAAAGTTTTGCATCATCTAGGAAATATGTGAATCTACTTCACTCTTAATTGATTCTATCACTTACTTCTGATAATTTGCTAGCCCTTATCTGTATCTGACATTACTTTCTTTGTAGCAGTAAAGTGTCCTGATTGAAAATTACATTTCTTAGTTTTCCTTTCAGCTAAATGTGAATGTAAGTTATAGTTTTGAACAGTGAGATAGAAGTAAAGATCACTGAGTGGGTCTTCCATGGAAGTTATTTAAAGGAGGGCTGGTTCAGCTTCCACATGCCTTTTAGACTTTGCTTATCTTCTTTTCTGCCTGCAATTCAGCAGAAATTCTAAAGGTAAAGCAGCCATCTGCTGGCCATGAGAAGGGAAGCAATAGAAAATAAACTAAATGCAAACATAGAGAAAAAAAGCCTATGTCTTTGATAATTTTTTAATCAAGCACTACAACTGATAGGAATATTATTCGCTGTCTCTGTCTGTCTGTCTGTCTGTCTCTCTCTGAAACTCATTACTTATTTAAGTCTCTATGTCCCTTTTTTATTACATGGGACCAAACACAAACTTTTATATTTATAAAAGTTTATTATTTCTGCACTGAATTCACTATCCAGATGTGCAGATGAATTTTCTTCCTGGAGTTGCCTGCAGTGTACAGCAGTTTGGTAAGAACCTTTCTTTTTCAAACTTTTAGGCAACAAGTCTAACTAGTGTAGTTTTACTCAGTTTCTGCATTGAATTATTTATTTGATGATCTCGATTTTGTTGAAATCTTCCATTATGACTTGTAGCACAGTACAGTTGGATTAACTCCAGCTTTCCGTGACTAGATCTTTGATGTAATAGACTAATTAGGTATATACATAAAAATTTTAGTCTCCATCATTCTTTCTACTCATGCTCATTTGTTGCTCTAGCTGCATCTTCAGCAGTGTATTTGTGGTTGCTATAGCTCCCGGAATACCTTATTCCACTCTCAGTTCCTTCCTATACTTAACATTCTGTTTTCTTGGAGCTCCAGTTTCCAAATGCATTTAAAAAGATGATGGAAGGAGGAAGAGCAACAGAATACTGGCTGCTCCAAAACACAACATCTGTGCTGCAGAGGGATGTTTGCCTACTGTTCGTTTCTCTCACACTGAAATCACTGCATTGTAAGACAGTAGAAGAGACGGGCTGCTCACGTTGGCCTCTGTTTCAACAATGGTGACTTAAATACTAATGAAGTAATGCACTGATGAATTAGCATAATTTTTCCTTCTTAATTCAGTTTCTTTACCTATATGATTATGACATACTCTCTGGATTTTAATTTTTGCCTTCTGTATCATCAAGACAATTTTGTTCAGAAAACAGAAGAGATACTATTAATTGTATGTTAATAACCATGTAATATTTTAAAAGTTTTAAAATGTTTTAAATTAAAATAAGATTAAATGCTATTCTCAGTATTGTGTTGGGTATTATATTGAGGTTAATATTATGGTGTCTGATTTTAAGGAGTTTTCCTTTAATTGTGAATTTATAATATGAACATATAAAAAAGATGAATAACAGTAACAAAACTTAGTAAGATTTCAAAGTAAAGCAGAAAGTGGTACACTAAAGCTGTATATAAAAGATAATTACAATATTCTCTGGTAAATACTTGATATGGCAGTTCAGATGAAGAAAGGTCAGTGAGAGAAAACTTTGAGAAAGAATTTGAATTTTAGTTGGTCATTTAAAGGCTAATAAAATTTTAGGAAGCATAAAGGAGAATATTCATCTAATTCCCACTGATTCTCTGGTTCATACTGTACGCAATAGAATGTTCCCCCAAGGGCAGCATTTAAAATATACAATACAGATTGGCTTAGAATGCCTAAGCATGGGTTTTGGTATCAGATATCCTTGATGGTGTGCCTCAGTTTCTGCATTGAATTATTTATTTGATGATCTCAATTTTGTTGAAATCTTCTGTTATGACTTGTAGCACAGTACCAACTACATAATGGGTGTCCCTAAATGAGGAACATTTGTGTTACTCTAATGTAGGAGCTCACACAAATCATGGCTGAGGGTGAAAAGCAGCAGATTTGTCTAGTATCAGAATCCAAAGTCAACCATGAGCAGATTTAAAATAAGCTTAAAGTGGTTTGAATCAAAATGGTTCAGAATATAGGTAATATTGACAGCTCACTTGCTGAAAGGAGACGACCGAATGGCACAGTAGCACACAGTAAAGTTCAGAGGTACAGAGGGAGACCTGGCAAAATGACTCAATACAAATGAGGGGCATAATCATTATAGTAACTTTATATAGCTTTAAAATATTTGCGTATGTATCCCCACTAAGCACTTTACATACATTATTTCCTTTAATCTTCCTCACTCTTAGGTAACTTATCTTAAAGTTTAGGTAGGAAGGTCCAAAGTTGTCAATGAGTATGTTCAAAGTAACACAGCAAGTAAAAGGCAGAGATAAATGTGCCGTCATGGTCTGCCTGATACTAGTGCAAGACTGTAATTCCTAGCCATTCATTTACTGCTATGCACAGGTAAAGTACCTGGATGATATCCATTGTAGGAATTTACTTGAAGGAATGATTTTCACCTGGTTTTATATTATATAAAAATGCTTCTAATTCTTACTAGAGTGAAATGTTACTGGTCAAAATACTGAACATGTACAATATTTACTACTAATAAATAAGGGTATTACTATCTTTATGACACTGGCCACTGACAGTTCTTATTGGACCTAGAAGGGGCTCTTCAGGGATAGATACTTGTGAAGTCTCCCCATGACTCTATCTTAGATTTGTCATTGGTGATTTATGTGCCACAGGTGCACTAATTACTGACTCTGGGAATGAGCAAAGGATAAAGTTTCCCAAAGTTATATAAATTATCATTTCAGTATATGAAATAAAGCTATTCCTGTTTAGGAGTGGCAACTTGGAAAAGTTATACTCAAAGGAGACATGCTTTTTGCCTTTGTTTGAATGATAGCTCAGTTTCTTATGGTCCTTGACAGGCATGAAAAAGCTATACGAGATGTGTTAAAGTCAACATTGCCAACTCAAATGGTCACAAAGAGACTGCTTTCAGTGAAGAAGGCGAGCTTAACTGTCATGAACTTAGGGAGGCTTGCTCCATCCAGACAAGGTGGGAGCTACTTAGTTTTGGCGGTTTATTGCCTACTCTTTGGCAGGAACCAGCCTTCTGAATTACTGATTTTTTTTTTTTAGAGCTGTCACAAATAAAAATTTTCATGTGAAAGATTACAATGTTAAAATGTCAGCTAAATTAAAAAGAAGGGAGAAAGAGCAGTCTGGTGTAAACAAAACATATCTTTATACTGAGTTCCGTGCACTAGTTTAAAATCTAGAGATTATGAGAGGCCTTTTGATCTTTGTTCCTGAGAAGTATTTTCTTCATGTGAACCTATTCTGTCTCCATAAATGTTTCTAATTGGCAAAGCAGATGCTCCAGAACAAGAAATTTTAGTCTTGAGGAACTGAGTTGAAGTTTTATTTGCAGAGTTCATTTTCTCAGAGTTCATTTTTCAACGTATTTTCATTTCTTATGGGCTGTTACACGATGTTGTGAAAGGAAATAAAACTTCTAACAAAATTTAGAAGACTTCAAATTAAGTTTAATTAATTAAAATATAAAGTAAGTGATGAATAATTAGAGGACCAGTCAAATCTA
This sequence comes from Dasyprocta punctata, assembly GCA_004363535.1. Classification (NCBI taxonomy): domain Eukaryota; kingdom Metazoa; phylum Chordata; class Mammalia; order Rodentia; family Dasyproctidae; genus Dasyprocta; species Dasyprocta punctata. Next base: position 47,124 of record RJWM01003411.1, read on the forward strand.
AGTGGTTTTAAATTTTATATAATATGGTGAATTGGTAGCATCATTTCTCATTTTTAAGGCCCTTGTGTTATCCTTGCTGATAAAGTTAGAAGTGCATTACTTCACTTAAGTACAAAGTAGATTCTCATCAGTTTTTCAAAACTATTTAACGAAATCCACAAAAGTCAAATCCTACATAAGCTAGAATAAACAGAATATTTATAACTTGGTGGCAAGAGAACACCATTTCCATAGATAACCACGGTTACTTTTTTAGTATTGTTTAAAAGGCAGCAAGATGTTTGTTAATTTATAATAATGTATGATTCTAAAATTGAAATTAAACTCAAATGAGAAAATCTGAATAAGAAAATTCATCTTTAGCTATATAAGAAAGACTGTTTTTACACTATCAGTGAAATGTGGTAGAGACTACATTTCCAGATTTATGACTAACAACTGTCATCGTCTGAGTTTCTAAATTTGTAAGTAACAATTGTCATGTTCTGCCTTAACACATTGTGCCCTTTACCTTGGAAAAGCCAATCAATGAATGAGCTTTAAGATGATCAATTCATATATCTGCAGGGCCAACCAAGTAACATAATTTGGAAGCAAAGGTGCCATAACTCCATTTATAGTCTTTAATATTCAAAAGTGTGAAAACATCATTCCAAGTATATATTAAAAAACTTGCAAACAAAATTGGACCAGTGGGGTAGCCTCTTGTTTGTAACTCAGATTTAAACCTATTAGCCTCACAATACAGTGTGAGCAGTGGATATGAAGTCAATGTTGACCTTCATAGAGAAACATTTCAAACAGGTCTCTGAAGCTTAGGTGAAGGAAGCATTCAGAGTTCTAGGTATACATTAGAGATCTTGTTAGCCTGGATAACCTAAGGCTGGTTTCACCAGAACGATCAGGCAGAAGATGGGGACTTGGAGTTAGAACAGACAGTGTTAGGGAAGAGATGCTCAGATTTACACTAAAGAAATTAGAAACAGTTCTTTTTATTGAGCCTAATCCAAGTTTCTTTTTTCATTGTCAAAGCAAGACTACTGTCTTATAAGCCACATAGGAGAGAAACAGGGAATTATGAAGTCTCAGTAGCACCTCCTGTGTGAATGATCAAAAAATCAGACAGATATGGCATTAGCAGAGCTGGTAACTGACTAGTTTGCTTTAATATCTTACAGTTATAGTATTTTGGCCCTAGCATGTCTAAGCATTTGAATTAATTTCTGTTCAAAAGAGTTTACTTTCTTCCTTTTTATTTTTTTCTGGGTGGAGTAAGCCTCAAGGTAGTCCAAAATACCAACTGATCCTATATACTTTGAACTCCTCTTCATAGTTAATGTTATCATCTTATTCATTATAAGTACACATTAGTATCATGGCCAGTAATGTGTTTTAAAAACTATCATGACACGCTATTCTGAGACAGAAAAGAGCACCACTAATGGTAGGGGTTGCTTTGGGAGGTTTACACTGCATCACATATAAAACATGAACAACCACATAAAATTGCATAAATCATGGTTACTTGCAGTACAATGTTAAGTTAAGCCCTGAAGCAAATTTCAAAGTAAAATTGAAGAGTTCCATACAATGTTTGAATGTCCCATAACTGTCTAAATTATGTCAGTATTCTGTTTTCATATTGAAATCAAATTAATTTTATTATTATTTCAAATTACATTTAAGATTTAAAAAAGACTAAGGAAGGACATGGACAATGAATGAAAGATAAATTTGACCAAATAAGAACATTAGCACCCTGATTTATTACCAAAGAAAGTGCTCCAGTGAATTACATATACTAGGGAGAGGAAGCATAAGAAATATGTCAGATTGTGCGTAGGAAAGTTTAAATGAAGTTAAAAATCAGTTGGGACTCTCACAACTTCAAATGCAAAAAAAAAAAAAAAATGCTTGTCATTTGAGATTTACAACCCTATGGAAAGTGAAAAGATTGTGAAGGTCTCTCATTTGACAACTGCAATTAAGCCGTGTGTATGACATGTGTGACAAAATTCAAGTATAGGATGTTAATTCTAGGGTGAGAATGAGGAGGTGGTTGAGACAGTGACAATGATCCTAAGAAACAAAGGGGCCGAGCCTGGGCTATATTAAGATTAGGATTCTACCTCCATGGAGCGCCATGAAAGAGGACAGAGAAGCTTTGTGTTTTGTATTCCCAGCTTTCAAAGGAGTCTGCTGTACAGTAAGTGCTAGCATTTATCTGTTGAATGAGTAGATGAATGAACAAATGAATACATGGAGGGGAGCAGAAAACTTGTTCTGCTTTCCATTTGGGAGACACTTAGAGGAACATGCAGATTAGCGAGGTTGAGATGGTGACCATGTAACCATCAGGGAATTAGTCATGAAGGAAACTTAGAATACACCCTGAGAGTAACTCTACATAGGGACTGTAAGCTAATACTGGACAGAAGTGTACAAATAACAACAGCAACATTCCAATATATTTAGAACCGCATTACCCTGTATGTGTTGTAGTTTTAGATAAAAATTATAAGGATGTCACTTTCATAACCTGTGTGAAACTAAAAGCAAATTCATTAGTATTTTCAAAATAAGAAAGATTTTCTTGCTTTTTTTTTTCTTTTTTCCTTCCTCCCTTTCTTTTATATAAAGAGAATAGAGGTAAAGGATAGCACATCCAGGAATGTAAATTTCTTTCCTGTCTATTTGATCATGTGTTATTGGCATTAACACTGTCAATAATTCATGGTGAAAGAGGAAGTTGCCATGAAAGGTTACCCATTGTCAGGCTGTGATCAATAGGTAAGACCACAGCATGTGATGTATTGTCAAGTATCAGCCAGATTCACTTTCTCATGTATTTTAAAAACAGTGATAGTTACACTCAGTTTGTCTAACCTGAGGTAAGCTTATTTATTCATTAACCTTTCACTACTAATTAGAGAATATGCCTTGAATACATTTTCTTTAACTGCAGAGTATCAGCTCTTGTTATTTAATTCGTGTGATCTGGCCATGGGCCTCTTGGTTTTGCCCCCTTGTTTTGATGTTAGAGTATATATTAGAGCAAACAAAACTGTCACTTTGTTTTCCTGTCTCACTATACTGGGTCACTTTGTGCCACATGATATGATCTAAGACAATTCAATGCAAGGAGACACATGTCCCTTCTCATTGGAAATATGAAGGCTGTAGCTTTCTTTTACCCTGTGGAAAAGAAAGCAGGTCAGGTGTCCAAAAGTAGTGGCTGAAAGTTTGGTGTCATCATTATTCCTCTTCTTACACAGAGATAATAAAGAGCAGAAGGCAGGAACAGCACTGGTTTCCTCTTATAGAGATAAAAAGAGAACAGTAGCGTGTACACTCATGTTTATGGTACTGGGGAAAGGCACTTGCATAAAAACAAAACTGTCATTTCAAAACTCTTTCAAACATGATCTTAGCTAACTACATCTTCGAATCTCAGGGAAAAATGTTCACCTATTGAAATCACCTCCGAAAGCATAAATAAGAAACACACATTCATACCTACTTGGCTTCTTTGATTTAGGGAGTAAAAGCACCTGATTTATTTCTTTATCAGATATGGAGTTCCAGAAGACCTCTAAAACATTTTGATATTTGTGTACTCAAATTTGATTTGCTTCATTGTATGTTATTGCTTAATGTCACCCAAATGCTGATATGTTGATAGTTTGGACATAAACTGATGGGAAGTCTATGCCAGTCAGTAAAATTTTTTCTCCAATGGTCTTTGCCTATGTAAAATGCACTACATAGAATGATGACAAAAAAAAAATTCCTGATGCTTCTCCAGGAGAAAAAAAGGATGTGATTTAACAGTAATAATAGCAGTGATTATGATGATAAAGGGTAGGGAAAGGAGGAAGTGGACAAGGAGTAAAGTAACTTTGAATTTCCTGTGTTTTTTCATATTCCTAAAGATTCTGTCCATTTTTTTTTTTTGACTATCAGGTCTTTCTTTAACTTTACCACATCATTAAACCTGCTTGTCATATGATAACTACACATGCTGTTAAAACGCAAATCCCATATCTATTTCACCCTATTAAATGTATTGTCACTGCATTTCAAGTGAACAGGAAACGTAAGAATCATCGCCTCAAAGGAGAAGCATACGAGGTTGTGTGTAAGGAGGACAGCACCATTTCTGTAAGATGTCACATTACTGTACGTTTGCTAATTAGTTGCAACATGCATTAATGTACAAAATAATGCCTTTGCATTCCAAGTTATTGTTTGGAGATGGTTCTGCTTATCAGTTTTTAATACGCTCTTTGAAAACTGACACATGCTTTACTCACATCTCTTTAGGAACACAGGGATTCAAAAGCTGGGTAAAATACTTTCATGCTTCCCAACACAAACCTGAGAGGGTAATTAAACAGATGGTAACAATAAACTCAATCAGAACACATCAGAGACTGAAGTCCCTTTTTAAAAGCCTTATACACTGAAGGGAGGTGAAAGAAAAAAATAATAAAAACCTAAAACACTGGGGAAGTGTTTTTACATCCAACACCTTCATGGCTGCCATAACCTCAAAAAAAGAGACTAATCAGCCATTTAGAGAGAAGTTTCCTACCTCCTAGGAGTGGGCACCTGGAGATCTTCAGCACACACAGCTAGGAAGACTGCAAAGTCATTGTACCACTCAAGACATGGAAATGCTCCTAGGGGTTGTGTTCAAATACGAGCATTTTAGACACATGTATTTTATACTTGTAAACCCATATGTGCCTCTGACATCTACCCTAATATCAAAATCTTTCAAGTCAGAGAAATTCTGCTCTTCTTCTACAGAGGTCAAAATCTGGGTATTAAAGATTTCTGCAATGATACAACTATGCTAAATATTTCTGCCTTATTCTTGACAATAGAATTACCTATCCATTCTATTCTTGAAATATACTAGAATTCTATTTATTTCTTAGATATTAGTTTTTTCAGTTGTGTCTTGAGCTAAAGTGACAAAAGATTATTAGTGCGATTTTGATATTTCATCTATATATGCAATTATTTTCTTGGAGTATGAAAATACGTTTGCATATATTACATAGTACATTATCTATATACAGGTATACAGATATACTATATATCTAGACAGATATGAAAGTATGTATACATATGTTTATACACTAAATATACACACATGCAGAATCTACTATACGCGAAGATCTAGTTACTTTGGAAGCTTGCAAAAATATTGTGCCATTACATACACAAATATGCAGTTGTGCTCTTGTAAAAGGCACTTGCATCCTGGAGGATAATTGCATCACTGTTTGTTCTTTCATTTCTCAACCTGCATCAGATCTCTGCCTCACTTGGCAAGTTCTTTGAGTGTCATTTGTGAGCAATAACTGCTATCAAAACAACAATGATTTAGCTTAACTAAGTACTAGCAAGCAAAGGACAATATGCAACATATTGTATTTTTGATTAATCAAGCTTGTAATGACCATCTGTTAATAGACTTCCAAAAATTGAAGCAAGTATTAAAATTGAAAAAAGCAAACAAGGTATAGGCAACCCTAAATCAAAAGGCATATGCCATTTTCTAGCTCACATTTTACTTATGTGTGGGTGCACATCATCTTACTCTCCAGTTTTAATTTTGTGTAGTGTTTCTTGCCAAACATAGGAAGAATGTTTACGTCTCTTGATACCTGTGCTGACACATATCACCTTGGAAATTTGCCATAAAACTCTCTTAATAATATTGACAAGGTTTCGAAGTTATTTTTAGAGTGAAGTGTGTTATGTGAATTAAATAAGCATTATGCAAATAATGTAGGGAGAAGCATAGCTGCTGCCACTCACAGTATTAGGTAACCTCCTTTAATTAGAATGTACACTTTTAGATTACTGATTATGAACATCAGGGGACCTGAGATTTTGATTCATCAGTAATTCTCCTTTATGTCTACACTAAGATGTAAAAATGAGACCTCTGGCTCTCACTCAGTGTTTCCAGCTTGACAGGCTGGTGCCGAGGCGCCTTCACCTGTAATCTTCAGTACTGCTCTGCCCCCTTGTGCTGCTAACAGTGAACTCAACACAGAACAGCATGACTTCGGCTTTGTACAAGTCCTACAGAAAAACCCCACTGTCACTTCTCACTTTTCTGGCAAGTTCAAGGTCAGTGTCTAGCTATTTTCAGCTCATCTCTTCTTGATCCATGCAGGGAAATGACAAGGTAACGTGATTCGGGGTCAGCTGTATTACAGGAACCATTACATAAACGGAGAAAGTGAAAATCAATCCTAGCTGACAGTGACTTCGGGATAATCAGTGCTCACTGGATGCCTCTGTCAGCTCGCTTGCATCAAACACCGTGTGACTTCTGTCAGATCTCTTTAATAAAACTATATTCTCACTTTCAGCAACCTAAATACATGTTGCACTGGAGCTGAAAATTTTTAGCCTGTTTTAACCCTCCAATTTTGGACGTTCTTCTGTTACTCCCTTGGAAAATCTCATGGGTGATCCTGATTATCCCATGGTTTGTTATTGACCTGAGACTGAGGAGTCACTGTAGCACCTGTCACTCTGAGTGAGGAATGTGAGCCTCCCGGACTATGGACTATTGCATCCCCTGCTGTGAAACGCAGCATCCCAGGCACGACCTTGTTCTCCAAATCATCCTCAGCTCTAAGTCTTATCTCCTCCTTCTTGGAACCAGAACACTTACTTGATGTATCCCTTCTTGCTGCAGACTAGGTTTCTTTCTCCTTTTTAGTTGTTTGTCATTATTTTCTTCTCTCATCTCTGTATTTTTCAGTATGACATTTCTCCTGGACGCAGAGTTGGAACAGAGTACTTAACAAGACGCCACCTTAGCAGCATGGCTACTGACAGGTCCTGTTATGTCAGTGTAGGGAAGGAGCTCTTTTATCCCACCCACCTTGAGTTCCCTTGAAACTGAAGCACCAGTTACTCCATTGAAGTACAATTTACCATAATATTAGTTGTCAGTGAATTCAAAGACGGAACTCCTAAAGCTATAAAATGGATTAGAAGCAATTTAAAAAAGAATTAACAAACTAGAGTAAGAGTATACTGTCAACAAACAAATGCTCCATCATAGGACTGTAATTTGGAATTTTAATTACCCCTCTGCTCTGTAACAAAACAATGTCTGAACTGGCAGCGATTTGAATCTCTCACAGGTCATTGAGCATTCTAGTTAATTACTCTATGAATAGCCTGTTTTTCTCCCCTCTGGAAACACGTTTCTAATGGCAGTCAAGGTCTGACAAATGTGTCATCTACATAATTAGCTAGGAAGCAACACAAAACATTAAACATGCTTTGTGCCGACAACTATCAAAACATTTCATTTGTTGTCAATTATTCATTACTTTGTAGGTTCTGAAGGGGTTGTTATTATGGAAATAAGTCCAGATGCTAACAAGGTTAGAGTTTTGGATTCAAATTAGTAATCAGAGGACTAACTTTTAAAAAAATGTATCTCATGTACAGTCAGATCCATGTTCAATCAGTAGGATTATAAACAAATTTAGCTATGCTCAAGTTAAAATGGAGACAGCACATTACATTATATGAATTTGCAATCACTGACTCATTTTTGAAGTGTGGACAATGTCATTTTAAACTTTCTCAGCATTTTGCAAAGTCCAGTTTGTACTTGGTGAATACAGTTAAAGATTTTCACAGCATGAGATGGTATGGTGTGGAAAGGAAGAGAAAGAAATGTCTGACGGATTTTGAATCTTCTCCTCTCCTGAGGCACATATTGTCAGTAACAAACTTTTTCATCTGTTCTATAGCACATTTGCAAACTAACCTACACACTAGTTACCTTAGCTGACTTTTGAATTGCATGTTTATTACTATGTTTTGCTCTTTCTGAAAACTTATTTCTTTTATTATGCTAAATACCATCTTGAAAGCAGAATCACTAATATATAGAGAGGATGTAAAAAGATTTCTCAACAGAATTGTCCTTTCAATGGCAAAGAAAATTGCAGTGGAAGACACATTATTGCGTACTCGTATCAGAGGCTTGGATCTACAGAGAGACGCACTTCACTGTCCTGCAGCTTTTCCTTATAAACCAAAATGGCTTACAAATGTCATCTACAACAGTTCATAAAGATTAGGAACAAAACACTGTCCCTACTCGGATGAGATAAGAAAGATTTAACTGCAGAATGCTGTGTAAGAAAAGTGCGTAAGGCTCGTTCTCAAATCAGAAAAATAGAATTCAAATTATATTTGTGTGTGTCTAGAATTTAACCGAGATGATCAGTGTATTTTCTCCATACTGTTTGATCAGATGCATGTACTACAGTGCTAGATAAAAAGAACAGAAAGAAAAAAAATTCTATCAGGGAAATCAAGGAGACCCGTTATCTATAGGGTGTGCAAAATATGTCAGGAAATAATTCTACTGTGAGCACTGAGAATGCCCAGTTAATAAAAAGAGATCAGCCACTCGCTAAGAGAAAATAATTGTCTGTATCTATATTTTTCAAAGCAAAAAGGCAGTCACATCTCACACTAAATAGGACACATTAAAATAAGCTTTAATAATCTTTATGCAGAAGGAAACGAATCCATTTTCAGATCATACGATCCACAGCAATAAAAGGAAATCATCAAACTAAAAACAATTTTAGAAATGGCTGCAGACTCTCATTTAATTAACATGCAACAGATCATATATTTATGAAGAAGTCAAAATATTTAGGAAGCCTATAATCCTGTAAGCCTTAATGTGGTATTAAAAACAACAAATAAATGCAAAGTGTTACTGTTACACATGCCTAGCTGATCAATGGTTTTCACATATTGATCTATAAATGGAGTTGACAGTCTGTGTTCGCTGCACGTTATCCAAGCAGCGCTATTTTTGCACAAAACCAATACGGGCAATTACCTTTGTTTGAGATGCCAAGTCTTATCAATTCAATGTGATTTAGTGTCATTTTAATTAAATATCAGGATCTACTTCAGGACAATTTATACAAACAAAGCCTCAAACCTAACTATAAGCTTGATTCAAAGTAAACATGGACAAGTCCTACAATCTCATAATATTTCTTAAAAACTCTGCTAAACAGAAGGCTTGTATTTTTAGTAGCAATTTTTATGTCTGCCTTTTTGGCTAGCCACAACTTTGGCAAGTATCCTAAATCACAGAAGTAAGAAACAAAAGAAAATTGTTTCCTCTTTTTCCTGATACTACGTTGGAAAGAAAAATGAACAAACACAGTCTGTTAATGGAAGGGAAAGGAGGCTTGTACGTTAATGTTTAGGAATGACTCGACCTAACTCTTAATCTGAACAGCAATAAAAAGATATTGTCTTGTTCATGATGGTCATGAATGAAGTAATGCCCTTCTGTGAGTTTTCAAGATGGAAATGGTGAATATTCATATAAGTTGCTGCTTAAGGCATGAGCATTAAATGCTGAACTGGTTCCTGCTTGTAAATCCTATGTCTGAAGTTTGCTGACTTAGGCTATTTAAACTCTTCATTAATATCTATTCTAAACTGACTCGTAGTCTGGAGCATCCCTCTTATAAATAACATCAAAGCATGTTAAAATCTTTGCATTCGCCATTTGCGGGATAGCACATTAGCCTTTTTAGCCCTTAAACGGGCACACTTCACTTGCCCCATTTACTCTCACTCAGTTATCTGCTTTTTCTGTTAAATAAGCCATCCACCTTTAAAAGTCTTCACTCTAGAACTCAGGATGAGACAGCAAATCACGGAGACCAAAGAGCTTCCTTCCTCACTGAATGGAGCTCCATAGATGCCTTCCCCAGGAGAGCAATTTTCTTGCAAATCCTATCTTCGTACTCCAAACTTCCCAACACCCCCACAGGTAGAAAAGTAAACATGGTCAATTTTTAAAAGTCATGGATTTTTGTTATCCAAATAAAAATAATTATTTGGGACTTAAAGACAATAATGCATACCACCAATGAAATACTGGAGTACTGACAACTGTTTTACTGGAATGTTTCCTTGCCACATCTATGTCATCAAAATTTTTAAATGAACAAGTAAATTCATCTGTGTTTCTGAATTTAGGGTTAAGCAGATACTTTGCAACTTCAAAATAATCTTTAAGTTGACATACTTAGTGACTCATATTGCATATACAGGAAAATTTGATGTTGTATTATAGGTACACAGTCTAAATAAAATAAAATGGTATTTATGAATTAATGGCAAAACTATAGAGTAATGACTTGACCTTGGAAAATTAAATGTAATTTTTATAATAAATAATACAGATTCTTGTGTTATCATACAGTCCAGTCAGTCCATGTGAGACTTGCGTTCTTGCTGTGCTGATGAACAAATAATATAGATGAGACATATTTACTAAAGAGGGTGCATAATGTAAGTATGGGTTTTAAGCACACAAATTTTTCTGTAAAAATTACATGAATGTGTCACTGTTACAAGCCATGCTTCATATGAACGTGTGCACACATTTTTAGAGTATGTTGCTTTCTACTTTTCCTAAATTCAAAAATTTCCCCCTTGACCTAACCCCATCATCCAACTTCTGAAAAATCGAGTTTTTAGTTTAGCTTGAACAGATAACTTTAACAGGCTTGTTTGAATAAATATGCCAAAATACTTTGCATTCTGTCAGTATCTAGTCAGAAAATTGTGCATGGAAAAAAGAGATGAAAAGAACTGAGACAGAAAGAAAATTAGTGCCAGGGCAGGCTTTCAATACAGTATCTCTGAGCCAAGTTTTCTCAGTGAAATGACATATCCTCACTAAAATACCCCTTTTATGTAATTATGCACTGAGCACACATAACCAAAAGTAACTTTTATTTTGTTCCTTATCGTGGAATACATATTGCCCAGGCTAAGAATGCGGAAACAAAAGCTGGGATAATTATAGTTAATTTAACTTTGGAAAACTCTTATTCTCTTGCAGTCCAGCATACAACCCCCCAAACTAAAGTTATGTAACAAGGTAATATCAACAATGAGAAACTGCATGATAAAATCCTGCCCAAAAGTGAAAAATGCTAATTTTGTCTCATTTAGCAGCTGGATACAGAAATGCTCATTAGTTTTAAGAGGGTTAATCCTTTTAACTTTTGCATATTGATATGCCAATTATGCCTAATTGTACAAGAGGCATCAGTCAAGGTAATAGTGCATAAACACATGAAAGTTATTAAGTACATCCCAACATGTAATAAAGTAGGTGTTAATTGGTAGCTGAGTTCTGCGGGCTATTGAGGTGGATAATTCATTGAGAGATGGATCACTTGTAATTTCTCTCCATAATTCCTTTTGCAGTCTCACGCTGTGATGTTTTCATGCTTGTCAAAAACAACTGCGGCATAGAGCCTTTTGTTAAACACAGCCAATAAAATATGTTAGGCATCATTAAATATACTTAACTTTTAAACTTTTTCAAAGGTGCAGTTCTTACTGATAATAGATATAGAGATTCCAATAATTTACTCTAACCATTGTCTCAAGTTCATACTTGAGGAATATTTTAAGCATTTTAAAAGTAAAGTCAACTAACAGTGTTGTGCCTCCCAGCAGACAATAACTTTAAATGAGAAAGTAAATAAAGGAAAATGCTTTTCTCATTAGTTACCTTATCTAAGGATGTGTTTCTCACTCCCTGAAAACAATCACTGGTTTCCTCATACTAAATTTGTCCATAACACCTGAGGAAAAATTGATTAAATTCATATATTTCTCAAGCTCCTGAGATTGCTGTGAGTTAATGTTGCACTTGAAATTTGAGTGAAAAATGGAGAATAAATGTAATCGGTAGCATGATACTCAGCAAGTTTATCTCACTTAATAACTCAGTTAGGGAGCTGAATATTTCATAGGCTCCTATGATATTAACAGAACACTCAATTAATAGCTCACATGTTTCTGCAGGGTGACTGGGACTCACAGTCTGTCCCTAGCTAACCTATTTCTCGCTCTTGCTCTCACTGTGCAAAACAAAATAGATCTAGGGTCCAAAAGAATGGCTAACATTGCATAAATAATTTTGCAACATCCTATGGCCTCAGCTGCAAGTTACCACCATTATGGAAGAAAATTAACCAGAAGAGACTCATCGCAATCAGTGGGTTTAGTGGCTCAGGATGCGTGCAGGGCCAGGGACACAATTGGCAGTAGAGTTCATCTCTATTTTATTTCAAATCTTCCTAATGACACATTATCGAGACAAAATGTCTTCCTCCCCAAACCTTAAATAGCCACACCATTTCAATCATTTGAGCCCATTTCAAATCAAGTAGTAATTTCCACTACCATATATTATTGGGAGATTTTAAGGAAGAGATTTTCACATTTTTTTAAAGATTTTTTTTCTCAGTTTATTCTTAGCTAATTTTAGCCTCTGGCTTTTCAAAGTGATGTACTGTATTTGGAAGTACAAACACCACATGCTAGCATAACCTCATTATTTTTATGACACTGAAGCATGAGAGTAGAGGCCCTTAAAATGAGTCAAAGGTGCTCTTCAGCCTAGCTCCAAATCCACTTTATCACTCTGGATTAGACCCAGCTCTTCTTGTGCAACTGGGGATATTATTATGACCATAAGTAGGCAAAATAAAATGCATTGTGAAAACAGTTTTGTACTGCACATTAAGAAAACAAATAAAACAAAACTATTTTGCTTTTAAAAAAGAAAATAAAATTCAGTCTGATAAGTGAACTTAGGATATCAGGAGTGTTTGACTTACAGGTTCAGTGACCTTCCCAACATCAGTGAGGATCATGGATTTAGTTTGGCTCAGCCTGTCGTGGTGGCTGTTGGTGTTTTTGATTCTCATTTGCACAGCTCCTGTGCCTTGGTGGGTAGAATTCAGTGTTTCCATAGAGGTGTCAGAATTTGTAGATCTCTTCATGTTACAGTGGTGGCCTGATAAATTAAAAAAAAAAATTACGACACTCTAAACATATACTTTTCCCAAGAAAAACTCTTGGTGGGTACATGCACTTATTAATTAGTAGGTTATTAAAATTAAATAAATAAGTGAGTCTTCACCTCTCTGAGTAGTGAAATAGAAGGTAGCTATTTTGTAGCTATCAGTTGGAATTTCTATGGATGAAGAATAGTATACAAGATAGGAGATTTCAGAAGTTTGTAGGTGGCACTCCATGATTGCCGTAATTCCTAATTTTATTAAGAAACTTACAGGAATCTGATATTCTTCTTTATTTAGAAGTGATAGTGCCGACTAATTATCTTGAGGATGTATGCTCTTTTTATTCACAACTACACTCACCTGTTATCCATTCTACTCTCATATATTACTACCTGCACTGTCTACTGTTATTGCTAGACCAAAATTCATATTAATCTGGTCAAACTTAAGGGAGCAGAATTGGTGTCAGAGCAGAGTGGATATAATGGCTCCTACCTTCAGTACCCACAGGGAGAGTTTAAAATTATTTCTTCTACTGACAACAGTAGCAAAAGGAGGTGAAGAAGTATGTACATTATTCTAAAAAGGCAACCCAGGGGGACAAATTCTAGTTTACCTACACAATGAAAGAAATGAATAATAAAAAGGAAAAGACTATTGATATATACAATAAAAAGAATTGCAAACTCCTTCTACTAAGTGAATATAAAGGGAATAAAAAGAAAGAAAAAATTCTATATGATTTTGTTTTTACTTCTATACAACCCTTCAAAAATGCAAGCTAATATACAACAAAAACCTGACCAGTGATAGCTTAGGGGGAGAGTGGGTTTAGTCAAGAATGGAACCTAAATACAAACAAACTTTGAGGGCTCATGGTATATTCGTTTATTCATTGCAATGACCGTGTGATGATGAAGCTTAATTGTATCTGTTTCATTGGCTTGGAAACATCTGTATGGGGTCAGTAAAGCACACTTCTGAGTATGCCTGGATGTGTCATGGAGGCCTGATCCTGCATATTATAAATGATCCCCCACGCCTTTCTCTCCAGGTCTACTCCCTGATTTGCATCTCTGCTGTCGTGAACTAAGAAAATTCACTCTGTCACACTTTGTGCCATGATATTCCAGCCTTGAAACCTGAAAACTATGTACCGAATCCTACAAAAACATGAGCCAAATTAACTGTTTTCTCCTTTAAGTCAGATACTGTGTCCCAGGGACAGAAAAGTTGACAAATACATGTGGTTTCAGAAGAATGTACATATGTTATTAAAAGAACAATCTTACACTTGCACTTTATGGTACTTTGGTTATAATTCACATAGGTCCTTTAAGAATTCCTTAACTAATCTACCTTGCTCTTATGTTCATTTTTATGTGCCTACATGAGCCTGATGAGACCTGGGCCAAGGCCACTGCAAGGAGCCCCGCCTTCTACTTATTTTGGTGTCACTCAACACTGCCTTTGGGGACAAGCCACATTTTGGCCTTTTAAAGATCCACTATCTTTCTAGTAAGGTCTGGGAAAACCTACAGAAATAGACCACACCCCACTCACTAGGCAACTGCCAAGACAACAGCTCTGACCACTTCTCACAGGCTGGAGAAGGGACCCTGCTTGATGTCTGCACTGCTGAAAGTCCCATCACTGAACACCAAGCCTCAAGACACTCACTAATACACAGGCCTGATATTGTCCCTGTCTCAAAACCATTGTAGCCCTCAGTACCCAGGTGCCAAGGACAAGAGCTGGTCTTTTGGGTGGGCACTGTGCCTCTTCTAGAGTCCCAAATCCTTGTACCTTCTGCCCCATACTCCTGAACTATCATTTCGGGCTGCCTCCCTCTTTCTGAGCCTCCCAGATTCCCCAGGCCACATCTCATCCTGATTCCCTGTTTGGATCGCCCCTGGCATGGGGGTTCGCAAACTGAAGTGTATATCTGAATCCCCTGGCAGCTTCTCAGTCCAGCTCAGGGTTTCTGATTCAGTGTAACTATAGTGCACCCAGAGCATTCATTTCTCACATACACCCAGGGTGCTGATGCTGCAGATCTATGAGCCATGGAAGATAGGGACCCTAGTGTGCAGTAGCAGACATTATTGCATTTCTGCAAGACACTAAGGGATATTCCAAAAACAGAAGGAAATGCTTCAAAAGGGAGTGAGGACTTTGTTTAATCTGGTGCTCCACAAACCTATTTGAACAAAGTCAAAAAGGTTCCTTGATGGGAAACTTTTCAGAACCTTTCATCTGTGAATCATGTATGTGTTGCGTTGGTTTCCCAAACAAGCCTGACTGTAGAACCCTACAGTGAGGTCACCAGAGCCTCATGGGGCCTACCTGGGAAACCATCCTCTTGGGGGAGGCAAGGGGCAGAGTTTTGCATTATTAGGGGAACTTACTCAGACTGACGCTTGACCTCTTGGGATCAAGAACACCAACCACTGCATTTACATAGCCCAGGCATTTGCCATTTATAGGACACATTGCTTCCTGCACATATGCACAAATTTCAGAGTCAAATAAAAATTTGCATTCTTGTGTCCATTTTATAATCAACCCATAATTTGCCTAGTGATGGGATACTGTCAAAAGGCAGGATTACTCAGAAAGCCTCATATCTGACTTTCTTGACGTGTTTCCTCGGGGACAGTCTGCAGAAAACATTGTTAAGATCTTCCTTCTTTTTGGTTAGGTTAATTTTTTCCCCTACCATAGTATTAAAGCAGTTTCCTTAATTTTCTCCCTTTTTCTCCTCACTGGCTATTATTTCTTTTCCCAGCTCAACCACCTTCATATTTTGTTGTTCCCCGCCCCTGCACTTGGCTTTTTCCCTTTATGTAGCTCCTCATGTACAGCAGACTCTCCTTATCTGCAAGGATGTATTCCAAGACCTCCAAAGATTGCCTGAATTTGTAGATAGCACTGAACCCTATATACATTTGCTTTTTCCCATATATACATACATACGTACATACAAACATATGGTAAAGATAAGGTATTAATTAAGCACACTGAAAGATTTCTATTATAATGGAAAAGTTTTGTGAATGTGCTTTCTCCCTCTAAAAATTTCTCATTGCCATACACTCACCTATCTTCTTGTGATGATGTAAATTGATACAATGCCCATGTGAAGAGTTGAACTAGTGAATGATATAGGCTTTGCCACAGAACCATATGCTAATCAGTGAGGTTTAGGAGAACACAGCCACTATGATACTGCAACAGTGCATCTGATAACCAAGATGTTCTAAGCAACTACTGGGCGGGTAGTGTGTTCTACAAGTACACACTGTACAAAGGAATTATTCATGCTCTGAGAAGCACAGAAAAAACAACGTGGAATTTCATCATACTTTCAGAACAGTACAAATTCTAAAAAGCTGTGAATTTTTTATTTCTGGAACTATTCTTTCCTACTTTCAGACTATAGTTGATGGTGAATAACTAAAAACATGGAAAGAAAAGTCATAGAAATAGGTGGACTACTGCATTTTATTGTAAAATGTCAATTAATGATAGTATTTCTTAATTGCTCCTATATATTGAAGGCTTCTAATTCTGCAGAGTACTATATCAATCTGAAGATAATATAGAAAAGAATAAAGAAAAAGGACACTAAACTTTTTTTTTTTGTACCAGGGATCAAACTCATGATCCTGCACTTGGCAAGCAGGTGCTTGTGACACTGAGGTAAACCCCTGGCTATTATTAAATCTATCCTTAAAGATTCCAATCAGAAGGAAAAATCTTCAAAATCAGTTCCTGCCCTCATAATCCAATATTTTCTTTGCAGATATATCAAAACTCTCCTAAGTAACAGACACTGTCTTAGAAACTGAAAAGAATCTTCCTTTACCAAGTGCATTAGAGTTCACTGTGAATGATAGAAAAACAGAGCCATACGTTATAAGATTCAGATTGTATTCGAGTGAGGAGAGGAACACTGACATCAGACTTAGAGTAAATGAGATATGAAGAGAGATAATGCCTTCAAGAGAAGATTCGATTACACTAAGTTAGATCAGGGTGGGTTGGGAATTTCAGTCAAAGCGCTTGGCAATGCAGAGATATGCAAATATCTGTACTATTACAAACTAGGTACTGAAATATATTATAAAGACAAAATAAGGTGCCCGAAAAGTTCAAGGAAAAAGAAATGATGGGTTTCATTTGCAAGGGTAAGATTGGTCATCTTGCTTGCATCTCTGTAGCTGAATTGTTGACTGGCAGTGCCATCTCTCCTAACCCAAGCAGAGCCCAGGGGACTGGTATCCTAGACACTCAGGCTGAGATAAAGTCAGAAGAAATTTTTCCATGGACTATTACACAAACATCCTATGTGGGTGAATTGGGAAGAAGCAGGACCTCCCCGTAGGGCAGAATGGGATGGGGGAGAGCGGACGGAGGACAGGAAGAGAAGGAGAAATCTGACCAAAGTGGAATAAGCACTGTACTAGCAGTGGTGATACTTGTGACTATTGTACTTTTGGGTTTGGAGATTACATTTTTAATTAATTCTTTAATTCTATTAGAAGCCTCACACCAAGTGAGCTGTTTTGCCCAGTTTTATTTGTACCCTACAGAGAACCCTTTCTTTACACCCTCTCGATTTCTCTTGTTCCCCTTGTTTGCATCCTAACCCTCTTTTCCCTCTACCAGGTGAGCCTTTCATCTTTTGGGTACCAAAGCCCCCACTATGTCACTCATCTCATCCAAGACAATGAACTTTCTGAAATTTTCATCATCTCATTTTCCCTATCTTTAAAATATCTATCTTCTTGGTGCAACATTTAAATGTAATTATCCTGGTTAGACTAACACAATATCAAGAAAGATTAAAAAAAACTTCCCCTAAACTCTTAAGGAAGCATTTTCTTGTATCCCAACTGGAAACTCCTCTGGTCACTTGAGCAAAATATTTTGGAGTAGAAGACTATTGAGCAGCCCACTATATTTAGTCTCTCAAGTAAAATCCAGACCTAGGCCTGGGTATTAGCAGCACATTCTAGCAGAGTGTATCACCCCGGGGGTGGTGTGATGAGATTGCCCTGACCACAGTGCTCTTATTTTTGAGTTTTTATAAAATGAATTTTCAAGGGAAGAAACCTCATTCCAAAGTCTGCTATATATTGGTCCAAAAGAAACTCACATCCTGGGGTGTATTTTGACTTGGCTCTTAGCGCCCTGAAGTAGTTGCTCTTCCAGAAGCTTCTGTAGAAGTTCAGCTTGCACCCAATAGTGAAAGAAGAGATCCAATTCTGTGATTTTTTCTGCACTAGTCCAAAAACATCCACAGGGGTCACAAATCATTTTCTATTGTTCCACTAATGTTTTAATCTCTTATTGATCCTCTTCTCCAAATTTAGTAGATTGTAAAATCAATAATATTTGCTTACATTTATCTCTATGTAGCTTAGTAATATCAGGGATATTGGTACCAGAAGTCATATCAACTTCATTCTATGTAATTTACACACCTGTTCTGTAGTCCCCTTGTTCTTCCTAGAACATGTTGTACACTCATTAGCATCATTATTTTCGTTAGATATTTTAAAAGCATTGATGCCTTGCACATCTGTATTCTTAAAGTATGCATGTAGAATATTGATAAGTGGCTAATAAAAATATTGAAGAACTGGTTCATTTTGTAGGTGTCTAAGATATCCATTGATTTTATGAAACTCTCCCAAGAAAAATTCCTGAGTTAGGTATTGAATGTACACCACTGAAGCCCGGCTTCACTAGCTCTCTAGACTTCCTGATTTTGTACGTAACAGTGTAAGAACAGCTCACGATATTGCACTGGTTCCACTTTAATTTCTGTTTTACAAACAGGAAGCAGTGATGACTATGCTTCATATAAGCCACACAGACATTGGCTCTGCTCAACAGACCTGTTTAGTGAGATTCTGGGCTTCATTTCCCCATTCACACTGCAAATATCCAAAAGTGAACCCAATATTTCATCTAATCATAAATTTCATGGCTGCCCTGCCAATGATTGGCCACATTCTGTTAATTATGCTAAAATACAGCAACTTGCCCTTTTGAGTTTGAAACTATACTTTGACACCTCTTTCATATCAAAAGCATCAAAGGTAAAAGTATGTCAGGAAGTTTTACAGGTAGGCAAAAATGGACAGGCACTGTGGTATAATTACTGTGGGAGGCTCAGGGTTCCTGAGTTTCACCCCAAACTGCCACAGCCTGTTCAAAGTAGTCTAATGTCACAATGTAGAGTCTTGTTTTAGTTATAGATTCCAAAGTTAAGTGGAAATATATATGGGTAAATAAGATAACAAGAATTTCAAGACATGCCAAAGATCAGAGTGGTAAAATGATCACATGCAGGCATATTAGGTACACGTGTAAGTCTTTGTATTTAATTTTTTTACATGTGTTTGTGCTTTTTGACAAAACAATAGAGACTTAACAAATGTTTGTTGAGTGTAAAAATGGAAAACATAAATAGAAACTAGTTAATGTCAGTGTTCGTAGGCTACCAAAGCATTACCAATGGAAATGTCTTTGACTAAGTTTATTTCTTTTTTTTTTTTTTTTTTTTGCGGCACCGGGGATTGAACTCACAACCTCGCGCTTGCCAGGGCAGGCGCTTAAGGCACTGAGCCAAACTCCCGGCCCTGGTTTTTTTGAGGCAGGGTCGCACTTAAGTTTATTTCTTATTTTCAAAATATGCATAACACATCCTTGATGGCATTTTAAGGTTTAGTGAGTTATGGATATTTACTAATAAGTTAGAGGCACAAAAAAGCAGGAATTTTCATATGCTATGTAAATTAAAGACTTCTGGAGATTCAGAGAAATCTCCAGTAATGCAAAGAATTCCACATAATTTTAGAAAATGCTTATATTATCTTTTCATTTAAAAAAACACATTTTTCACTGTCTGGGAATTTAGGTAGCTTACTTCTTTTGATAATGGTCTCCCTTCAAATTCAGATTTCATTAGGTGTTTGATACTATTTTTTATCCAAATAGTACTATCTTGC
This sequence comes from Dasyprocta punctata, assembly GCA_004363535.1. Classification (NCBI taxonomy): domain Eukaryota; kingdom Metazoa; phylum Chordata; class Mammalia; order Rodentia; family Dasyproctidae; genus Dasyprocta; species Dasyprocta punctata. The sequence continues at coordinate 67,075 of RJWM01003411.1, forward strand.
ATGCCATGTATTACCACTGTGGGTTTTATAAGAAAGCTGTCTTACAGGCAAGCATTGAGGTTGGCCCCAGAGAATTCCTATTTTATGAGAATTAGCCTGGTTTTTCACTGTGTGGAAAATGAGCTGTATGGTTACACCAAGCCCTGAGAGTCAAAGTCCCGTCTGCCTAAAGTGGCAGGAAACCTCTGTGCACTGTGAGATCCCATTCCTCTCTCTGCAAGTGTGGGAAGAGCTTTTCTTCAGGTCTGCTAAGAGCTCATGAAAACTCCACAGACAAATATTATTTCTCAGAGAAATTCATTTCAATCCCCAGGAAAGATCTTATGTTGATCTGTGGTACAGCACAGTCTGTTTGTTCCTCTGTGGAAATGACTTGTGGCTGTGGTAGCTCCAGTAATGTGTGGCACAACCTTCGTGTCACGCTTTCCTGACAGGTCAGTAATTAACTTGCATTGCAATTGTTTGCCGTCTCCACCACAGCAGCCATTTACCAAAATAACATTTTAATTTCAGTTCCTTCCAGCTTACTTTCCTTTTCTTTTTCTCCCTGTGGTTTCTACATCTCTATTAAGTCTAATTTCCCCAGACCACTTCCATAAGCTGAGAGAGTGCAATAAAACCCAGTTTCAAAAATGTCAAATATAATGAGAAAGGAAGATCACAGTATAGGAATTTTACCCTAGCCACCTCATTGGATAGCATTGTTTTTGACCAGTAAGGTATTATATGTAGAAAATATTATAAGAAGGCTTTGCATTTGTTTAACTTTTGTCAGGGAATCTAGGGGACAGGCTGCATTTTCTGACAAAGTCTTGCAAGTCAGCTTCATGGGTAAATTAGAATACAATTATTGCCATTGCACATGGACATCCTAAATGATGAAAGTGACAAGTAAATAATATTTTGAAAGTGAAATAAAGCTCAGTTACATTTGAAGGTAGGTGACCTCTCTTGAGAAATAAACGTGCTACATTCCACAGTTTTCACAAAAATCATTAAGCGTTCTCCGGTAGAATCAGACCCAAACACATTTGCCTACCATGGAGACAGATAAATGCAAAACCCACGATGGGGCTGGCAATGATTTCAAAGCAAGGTGATGTTAGGCCTGGATGTTCTGTGACAGCTAGGATGAAGACAGGCAGAGGAGGAACATCAGCGGAAGTGCAGGCTGAGATTGATGCATGTAAGGAAAATAGGAGTGAACATTTACATCAAGTGACACGTTGCCATTTGGCTGGCTGGAAAAACAAGGGAGAGATACTTGATTAGGGGACTGGTTTAGAAGTACCTTGCAATTTCTGCTAAGAAGTTTGGATTTGTCCTATAGATCCTGAAATAATCTGACTACTTGGTTTAAGGTGCAATCCTTTTTCAAAAAAGGTGATGAAAAGTGATGCACAGGAGTAGGATTCCAACCACCTTGACTGCAAAATGAATAGTAGCTTTTTCCTGGGATGCTTCTTAAAGAAAGGTACATCAGCATACTTATCTCAGCATGTATTAAATACCAGTCTTATAAGAAGAATATTCTGTGACATGGAACACATATCCTAGAATTGTTAAAACCTCAGTTTGAACATCCAGGTATGTTTATTGTGTCTAGTTACCAATCATACGAACTGAAAGGTAAAGATATAATAGAAATGATAAAAATAAAGTACTTAAGATAAAGTGTGCTAGGGTACAACTACATCTAATTAAGAAGATAGAAGAAAAATAAAGTTAAGATCAGAGAAACTGCTTCTAAATTTCTCTGTGATGATGAGGCAGGTAGCAAACACTGAAAAGCAATTAGCAAGAAAATGCCTGTACAAGTGTAATTATACTTAGGAAATGTGAGAAATTCTATGAAATGGTAATAACTTTAGATAGAAAAATTATAAGATGTATAAGTCATTACTTCTCTGTCAGTTTTGAGCTAATCTAGCAAGAAATGTTGAGCCATTTTCTGCCTTTTGCGTGCAAGTATCAATTAAGGAAAAATAGGGTGACCATGTTGGGCACTGATGATAAAATGTCACTTAAGGAGAAACATCAGCTATAGAACAAGTTGCTCAGAAGTCACAATCTTAAAAACACTGCAAAAGCAAACAGGGTGTCAGATACTGTTGGGACAGGCTTAATTGTTTGCTCTTTGTTTGAAGGGTATCAAACGCAAAGGAACTTTAACCTGTGATTGTTTCATTTTCCTGTGATTTCTTGTTCTATGGTGATGTTGGCCCTAAAGGGCTTGACTCAGTAGTGAAGTCCTTTCATGAAACAGATTAAAACCAATCATCTCTGGGTGACAGTTATACCAGGTTTCTTTCTGTATTTTGGCCTGCTCATGATTCAAATGTGAGGAAATTGCATATTGCATAATTAGTGCTTGACAGTAAAGAACATAAATTACTCTTTATTGACAGTCGTTGAATATGACTTGCATTCATTTCATTTACAAAGTTTGTTTTTGCACCTATCACCTTTCCCCTAATATTGATATCTCTAAACTTTGAATTGCTTGGGTGGGATTTCAATGTCAAAAGAATGCCCAGAGATAGAATTCTAGTATCATTGTCCATTGTTGTCAAGGACAGTGACTATATCATTGAGTTCCAGAATCTACTTCAGTTCATTGAAAATTCTCTCTTCTCTTGCTTATTTGAGTGAAGTGCATTTTAAATAGTGTGTGTGTTTGTGTTTGCATGCTGTGTTTGTGTATGAAATTCAGGTAATTTTTACAAATTGAACATTCTTGTGTAACCACAACCAAACAGCCCTATTAGCACTCTAGAAACTTTCTAAGACTATGCTACAAGGCATTTTTAGTTGCCCATGTTGCAACCATCTTTTCCCATATGTGTGTTATTTTGTCACTTTTTTAGTGGTATCTTTTCAATAGTTATTCATTTTAATATTGTCTACTAGGTCATTACTATTTTTCTTATGATTACTGTTTTTTTCCTGAAGAACTTTTACCTAATTCAACGCCACAAAGATTTGTTCCCATATTTTTCTCTAAATAATTTGCTGTTTTAATTTTTTATTTTTAAAGTGTTGATTCAACTGGGAACAATTTTTGTGTTTGGTGTAAGGTAGGAATCATGGCTATGTTGTGATTTACATGCAGGACGTTCCCCAAAGTCGCATGCTCTCAGAGGTGGGGTTTTTTGATGGTGATTGGATCACAGGTGTGCTATACTTATTAGTAGATTAATCCAAGGATGACTTCAGAGCTAAATGTGGTATTGCCATGTGGGTTCTAGTCAAATGAGGTGGGTCGCTGGAGCACATGACCAGAAATGATGCATCTCCCTCCCTGATCCTCTCTTTCTTCTCAGCTTCCTGGTTGGTATGACGTGAACAGCTTTTCTCTACCCCTAATCCTTTCAGCCTGTCATTTCTGCCTTGGAGCCAATTGACTAGGGATTGCAATCATAAGCCCAAATCAACCGCTCCTCTCTTAAATTGTGGGTATTTTGTCTGAGTGATGAGAAATTGACAAAGATTTAATCTTTATTTAAATTAGAAGGACCTTGTTATCTCTCAGGATTTATTAAGGTGAGAAATGACAAGGGAATGAGTCTTCATCTGAAGAACAGTTACAAAAGAACTCTCTTAGCCAAAAGTTGTGAAATGAGGTGCAATTTGAGATACTGATAGTTTTCAGTGATTACACAGATCTCTGCTTATAATCAGGGCAGGCAATGGCAACTGGGAAAGCAAGTGGAGTGGAAAGAGTTATTCAACAGGTGGGCAGAGGCAGTCATTATAGCTGAGAAGAGCAACACTGAGCAGTTCAGATTGGCAGATTGTTATCACCTAAGAGGTTTGTTGGCAAGTGGCAGAGTTCTCATTATTTGTGCAGGTCTAGCTCTATCACTCACATGGGAAACTGGCAATAGACAGATAGGAACTCAATCCTAGCAAGTGAACGGGGCAAACACTGACCAGGTTACCAGAAAGGGAAGTTGTGGCAGTGACAAAGCAAATACCCAATAAGGAAGAGGTGACCTTCTGCAGTGCTGGGATGTAAAGTAAGATGAGAATGCACTTGATGTGTATCTTGCAAGCCTAGACCCAAAGTCAGAATCATTGGTTATAATTCATTATTAGAAACATATAATCTCATTTCGTTAGAGCTAAAAATTGCCTGTGTTAAGATTTCTTCTAGGTGTGTGGGTTAGAAATAACTCCACTTCCATTTAAAATGTGTATATGACTGTAGAAGTGAGGAGGAAGAAAACTAACTAGGAGAAATCTCCATGGTCAACAGGTAGAGCTTACTAAACTTGTGGATTTGGCTACACCTTCCACGAATATTCCAGGTCCTTAGGACTGAAGAGCAGCCTGAGCAGATACACGTTTGGTTGTCACTTCTGAGTGACTCAGATGCACACTGGCTTTCTTAAAGATACTTTTGTAAATATTTGTATATGTTTTTAAAGGCCTGCATTGTCCTAAAGTTATTAGTAATTACTTCAGTATGCACATTTTTTGTAGGCTGTTGGGATGCTACCCAGGGCTTCCAGGAAGCTAAGCACATTTTCTTCCACTAAGCTACACCTCAGCCCCGCAGTCCATCTTCCTAATTTTGATATCCACAGTTACTGGGTTCATTTTGCTCAAGTTAATGCACTAATTAACTTTTCTGGGAATGAAGGTTCACTTTAGGACATACCACTGGGGAGGTTAGTGTAGTCCATAACTGGGAAAGGTGAGAGATAAATAAATAGGTAACCAAGAAGGTAAGCCAATAGATAAATGACAACTTAGGGATATGAAAATGATGCTGTGTGTAAAAGCGTTGATCAAACAATACAGTGAATACTAAAATTAATAAATATTATTGTAAAAGGAACATTGCTATCAACCCCCCTCAAAATGTCCCACCCCCTTACTTTGAACACATCTATTCCATCATTCTTGCAATTTTCTGAAGCAGTTCTGGAAGTCTTCTTTTGTGTCTTTATGAGGTGTCATAAAAAATACATGAACATGGTTGCCGAGTGTCATCCAAGGGAAAGTGAGGCTCATAAATTCATTACATGTGTCCTCATTCTTTTTGTTCAAGGTATCTGGAAACATGCAGCTTTTGGCTCTTCCACAAAGTCCCAATGACTGTGAAAGGTACAAATATTTTAATCTACTCAGGACATTGAGAAGGCCACATCATTGCAACTAAAAACACGCACAAAAGAGGACTACAAGAACTGCTTCAGAAATTAGGGAGAATGATGGGTAAGTGTGTTCAAAGCAAAGAGTGCTAATGTGTTTGTTTAACTGCAATAACTATTTTAAAGCTGGGCGTGGTGGCGCACCCCTTTAATCCCAGCACTCAGGAGGCTGAAGTAGGCGGAGCGTTGTGAGTTCGAGGCTGGTTTGGGCTACAACGTGAGCGCAAGGCTGGTCTGAGCTACATAGTGCGACCCTGCCTCAAAAAACCAGGACTGGGGGTTTGGCTCAGTGGCTTAAGCACCTGCCCTGGCAGGTGGGAGGTTGTGAGTTCAATCCCCGGTGCTGCAAAAAATAAATAAATAAATAAATAAAAATAACTATTTTAAAATTTAAGTATGCACCATATTTACTATTCCTCTTACCCTGTTTAAGACTAAAATATAATGCTGAGATACTCAGACCAGTCAGTTCTCAATATTACTGCAAAATATATCATTTAGGAAAAAAGAAAATTTCAAAGAGACCACACGACAATAATCTGGATCTATTGTACAACTTTCAGTGTAAAAATGCTTAATTATTTTTTGTTCATTTGCTTATATCATAAACTTGGTAGCAATAAGGTAACATCGATTTGAGTACTTGGAAAACAGTTCTTAAAACACAGAGGCAATTTGGTTCAAAAACAAAATATTACAAGCTTCCCTTTATGTAGCAGAGAATATCAAATTTGTGAAAAATTATTTAATAACATTACTTAAAGTGAAAACATTTCATTGGGTTTTGCATTCTTTATCTTCAATTAGCCTTCAAATGTTGCTATGCTCAGTGTATATATTTAAACATTCCCTGTTCTTTCTAAGCTGAAGAGCTGAAGCTTCTCTTCATGCCTTTAGTCTCTTGAAGTAACTCATGGCACTCTCAGGAACCTCAGCTGGTTATGCACTTCATTTTGACAAGTTTGGCTTTACCTCCCTTTCCTTGGATTGGGCTTTCCGGACTCTCTTCAGACAGTGAGAAATGGAAAGATCGTGGTTTCATATTTTATCTACCTGTGTTCCAGTAAACTGAGTGCTGCTGTAATTTAGCATAGCCAAATTTCAGTCTTAATTTTGATTCCTCACAAAGTAAAATACTTGTGTTTTAGTTAGGATACATTGAAGTAAAAAGTAAATATGTAGATATTTATTCTTAAAATGATTATCAGGATTATCATATTTAAAAATTATTGAACATTAGTGTTTTCTCTTGACTTTATTTGCTTATATCCTTTGTCATGATGATTTCTGAGACTCAGAGGATCTTAACTACTAATAGATCACATGTGTGATGAAATGAATTGTGCAGCCATGGCCTGGTTATATTAAAGCATCTGTGTACTGGTGAATTTCATGTGTACGTGTATACATGAGAGACGATGCATAGTGTATGTGTTTTAAATCATTGCCTCTATTATCACCACTCAGCATATACAAATCTCCATTTTTATCTACCCTACAAAGGTATATCTAGACAGTAGGGATAACTGGTTCATGTTGTATGTCATGTTATACAAAAATACCCTTTGAAACAAAGAGTAATATGCTCACTATTACTTAGTAACGTCAAACCTTTCGAAATGTATTTTAATGATTCTAAAAAGTGCTTCACAAAAAGTTGGCAGCAGAGGAGAATTTATTCTTTCTAGTTACGAAAATGAACTCAGTCACGAAAGCTAGATAGACAAAACAAAGACCTAAATGAAAATGCTATACATAAATGGATGTTTTTTAACAGACTAACTGAATGCTCTAGTCAGTCTCTTAACATTTATTAGGATTTATTGCATATACAGAAGTTATTTGGAAGACTCTAGTTCTCTCTAATCATGGCACTTTGCTCCTGCTTTCTTAGGAACAGTTATAAATTCAAGAAGAGGTGGGAAACCGGCAGACTGCCAAACAAATTCAACCCACAAACATATGTTGTTGGGCCTGAACAATGTTTTGGAATACTTCGAATCAATTTCCAATTGAAAAATGAGGGCTGTTACTTAAAAAGAAAGAAAGAAAGAGGTGTCTATTTATGTAGATACCTCTACATAAATCATCAGATATGACAAACTGGCCCAGGGATGCCTTGTACGTCAGCTGGCAGAAGACAGCACCTCCATCCTCTACACAGGACAAGTCTGCTCTGATCCCCAGTTCTTTCCTACCCACTTCTCTTTTAGATGTCCAGACTTCAGATGCATTTGTGACTGTGATCTCTGGGGTCACTCACCTGTAGGCTCATTGTTCTTCTGACGCATGGATTAAATGAAGCTTTTGTGTGTATTAGGTAAACGTAGCTTTTGATATTTTACTTTTTTTATTCAAGCTGGTAAGGTTTGAAACGAAGAACAGAACCAAAAGGCTGTTTGTACCTCCTTACTAAGAAGTTAATCTCTTTATTTCACCTTTTCTTCATCTATTCTTGGAATTTTCTCGACATGCTCTGCTACAAAAAGTAAAACACTGGGCTGTTCTCTTTGCTATTGTGCAGCAAGTTTGTCTTTCTACCCTCTCCTTGCTGTGACCTCCTTGCTGTTCTTATTATATTTTGACAGATATTAAATCCTGAGTTGTATTGCTTTCTCTTCTGTATTGGAGCCATGTGTTTCTTCTGCTAAATCGACTGTGGTCTCTCAAACTCAGACCCCATATTTGTCAGTGTTTTTTTCCATATTGTACTTCAAGCACTACAAAACTTGGTGCCTGTCTAAAATCTCCTGCCTCTAATTCTTCTAGTTCCATACGCATTTCCAAAAAGTGAAGATATGCCACCATGCTTGCAATGGTTACAATTCACAACCAGTCCCGAGCATCTTTGGATTTTAGTGTTTGATTTCTACCTCTCCGTAGCTCTAGTCAGGGAAAGACAGAACGATCATTGTATCACCTTGCTTCCATGACTGCCCCAAACTCACCTTTTTATGTATCTGCTATGCTAGCTACTTTCCAGTTTTCCTATCAAGACATTTCCCCACTTTGATAGAACCATTCACTTGCTAACCAATCTTCGTAAAGTCATACTGGTTAGGTGGGAGTTCGCTGCCAAGCTGCTGTACAATCCAGAACCTCTCAGCCATTGGGTTCCCCACTCCCAAGCCTCCGTTTCATTGTATAGATGTCCTTATACCGGTTGGTTTCAGACTTAGGACTAATATTGGCACCTTCAACCAAACTCCATAATGGAACACTGAGCTGATTTCCCCAAAATGACAGAATGAAACAAAGACTTCCTAACTTGGTGAACAGCATAGATACCAGATCTTCCAATTTCCTTTCTTATTTTTCATTTTAGACATATTTTGTGAGGAACCCAGCATACTTGCCTTATGAACCATCTACAGCACTACCTTACCAACTAGATAATAATTGAATTTAAGATGACAGTGAGTAAAGAGAATTCTAAATTTTTCTTTCCACTTATATCTCAATTTATTTTTCTGCTTCATTTCAATTTCAGGCCCAAGAATCTGTGGTTGCTTACTACTTATGAAATGCTCTGTGTAGTGAACATGAATTCTTCAAAATTAAAGGATATTTTTGGTAAGGCCACATTTTGAACCGCTTGAAGTAAAATTTCCATATCAACCAAAACTTGATAAACAAGAAAGGAGTTAGCTCTTGTTTCTTCCCCTACAGCTGTACTTTACTCCTACACATAGCTGCGCGGAGGAAATGAAACTAATAGCAAGAAATTGCTTTTGATGAGCTTCACAATCTGATCATAATACTCAGAACTGAAATAAGCCAAAGTTACCCTAGTCTGATTTTTATATCATAGTACAAGCAAAGTTCTTACCATTTGGTTTAAGACAACCTGATAATGCAATTACTATTATTCTTTTATTACCTATACATTTAACTTTTTGAAACAAACTGTTTAGTGCCATACACTATGTAAAATTTTTATATGCATTTTTTTGTTTCCTTCTAAGGAAACCTACCTCACTTTACAGAAGAGGAAACACTCATATAATTTATGTAAGTGTTGGGACCCATGGTTGAACTTTAGCTTTTCTGACTCCCTAACCTATTGTTTTAGTACCTTGTGTCTCTAGTTAGAAGAAAAGAGTTCTAGAAAAGAAGTTGAGAAAATTCTAACACTTACACATCAAATGTATCTTAGTTGTCATGTTTCCTTACACAGTTTAATTTCTCCAAGTTTCACTACATTTTTCTAGTAAACTTACAAAAAGCCTATGCTATGTTTGATTTAATTGGTGCAGGTTATATACATGTATGGAGCTATCAAACTGAATCCATTAGCATGTACAATTAATATATATTGATACATTTTTAAAAATTTCTTGCTTTTCTCACTGACTTGAAGCAATGATCAAATAAAACAAAATCACAAAGTTTGGAGTAGATTTTAAATTGATGATAGACATTCTTACTTGTATTTACTTGACCCCAACTATCACCCTCAAGACATAAAACACATCTGTAACGGGAAATACCATGAAAAGAAGAAACAGTACTAAAGCAAGTAAGAGTAGTCTTTTATAAATTAGTTAATGCTTGCAATATGGAGTAATGATGTTTGTGTTTGAGACTTAGTACATGTATACAACATAATTTTCAATCGTATTACCCCCATCCTCCCCTGATTCCCTTCTCTTTTCTTCAAGAGTCTGCCTTCTAGTATCCTATTTTTTCTTTAGTTTGACTTTCTTAAAGCATTGCTATGGCAATGAATGAAAAGAGAAGGAAGAGAATGGGTTCTAGTACAACGTGAAAATTCACTGCACACTTGCGTTAAAGGAGATGGAGGAGTCCTCAGAAAATCTAAGATTACTTGTTGAGATGATTTCAAATAGACAAAATCAACCAAAATTAGAAGAATGTGGAGGATTTCATGAAGGAAATTATGGGCTTAACTTTTGACATGTTTGAATTACAGATGGAATATCGTGACAGTATTATCAAGTGACAATTAAAAATCAGAAAAAAAAAATCCTGGAAGAGAAATCAAAGCTGCCAGTAGAAAGTAAAGGATCATACTACAAGGATTCTTTTTAAGTCATGAAAATAGATAAAAATGTCAAAATAAACTATGCGGAGAAGAGAAGATGCTCTAGAGTTAATGCATTCAAAGGAAATATGAGTCACACAAGCAGTTTAAAAATTTCTGGTAGACACATTGGATGGGTAAAATGTGATAGGTGAAATCAATTTTAAGAACATATTTATTTATTCTAATATGTAAAAATTTAGTCATTTTAGCATATAATTATGCAAAAATATTAATGAGATATTTTGCATTCTTTTTATTTGTACTGTCTTCTAAATCTGGTGTTTATTTTACACTCAATTTAGACTAACAATATTTCAAGTGTTCAATAGCCATTTGTGGCTCGTTGTTACCATATGGCATAGTGCAGATTTAAGAAGAAATCATAGGAATTTAAGTCCTGAGGGAAGATACAGGCTCTAGAGGAGACAGGCAAAGAGAAATAGAAAAAGGTAATTGTAGTATGACAATCTAAGGCAAAGAATGTTTTTTTCCTCAGATGTTTTAAAATCCGTCTATTCAAGGTGATGTATGTACACACATAACAATGAATTTTCTACAAATGGTACTATTTTAAACATGAAACAAAAGGTAGCATTAGTTTTATTCTTTCAGACTTTTCAGTCCCATGAATGACATTCAATATTATCTAAGTGCTAACACTTCAGAGGTTTAGCAGCATGACGCAATAAAAACAAAATATATTGTACACTATCCAAATCTGTCTATAAATCATGGCTCATTCTACCAAATTGCACTTTAAATTTGAACATTAAACTCAATGTTAGTTTCCTTCTTTTTAAAATGGCAGCACTGATTTTTATATGAATTTTGTGCAAACTAAATGCTATTAGGATTGTAAAACACATGGCTCCTAATACACATTGAAAAATCAAATCTATGATGATGATCATAAATAATTCCACAATAATAATTTATATTGATAGGGGCTGGGATTTAGCTCAGCAGCATAAACACATGTCTGGCAAGAGCAAGGTCATGACTTCAATACCCAGTACCAAAAACAAAAACAAAAACAAAACAAAAACAATATATATTGATGAATGTCTGATGCTCTTTGAGAATAAGTGAATACTGTCTATTATTATTACAACCACAAAAGCTTTCTACATCGTTGGAGATACTAGTGGGGTAGTCAACATAAGTTTTTCCCTCCTACCTATTACTTGAACTTTGTTGGTTCTCCTAAAATTGTCCAATTTTTAGATCTTTAGAAGTCTAATGGTAAGTTAATTAAAGCATAAAGACAAAAAAACAGAAACAAAAGTTTCCCTTGACTCAGCACCCAATTTCCTGAGCCCTGTACCTTTCACACTTCTTCAAAAAGATGTTTTGTTTTGACTGTAGACATGGTATTATATCACTAGAGACTAGAACAAAAAGCTGTCTGAGTTTTTAGGAAATGAACCTAAATAAATATAAAATTCTTCCATTTAATACCACCTTTTAGAAAAATAGTTGAAGATTTAAATGCTTCGAAGTGGTTTATGTTTTCCATCAGTTATGGCTGTATGATTTCAAGTGGTGGGTTATTTCTTCTGATTTTCAGAAATCACAATAGTATACAAGTACCATGGATCACAACTGACATTTTATCACTGCCACATTATTAAAAATATGCCAAATATATATAGTGTTATTTGTTTGAAATGTATTTATGGATTTTCTTTTCATAAATTGTCTTATTTTTTAGATACAGGAATAGTTTCAAATCTCCAGTCAGTCTTGCCTTCTTCTACAAACCATCCTGAACCAACATTTATAACACTTACTCTGCACACGAACAGTCACAGGCTATGTATCATGTGCTTATCATTGTTCTAGTTCTAGGTACTTGGTAGTAAAAAGACAGAAAAGGCCAATATTTGCACGGACCATATATTCTAAGGTGAAAACAGCCACTGAACATTCTCACAAATAATGAAGTTCGCCATACCTAAAACGATATTAAGGAAAACAAAACAGAGGAAGGAGATAGAGAGGGTCTTGCAAATCATGAAAGGGCTGCCTTGAATTTAAATTGAGTCATAGTAGAAAATCATTTGAAAACTTTATTAGGAGACTTTTATCATTCAATTCTTAAAACAGTCATTCCGTCAAATCCTTGGAGATGACTATTAAAGGAATTGTAGAAGCCAGGAGGAGTGTCAAAAGAATTATGCACTAAAAATAATAAAAATAACAGAGGTGATTGAATTCAGAATATTTTTATGTACATTTATTCCTTGCTTGATGATTAATTCATTCCTACAGAACCCAAACGTCTTAACTAAAAGTCCAAAATATCCAATCAAAATTTTATGCATATAAAAATAAATGATTACATCTAAAAAAAAGAATTTATGCAAGTAATATCAACAATGTGAAGAAAATAAATTCTACATAAAATATAATATAGAAAAGGTTTTTTTCTTATTAAATTTTTTCTGTTTTTTCCATAAATAATTTCTGTATTTGTGAAACTTACAGTTTTCTCCCCTTCAAAATATACTTAATAATGAACTACAGTATAAAAAATCATCTATAGGGCCAAAAAAGTTAACTATATGATGAAACCTATGCCTACTGTGTGGGCTCTACTTATTGCTTATGAATTTGATAGAATTTGGAGGTAGAGGCAGGGAAAGAATGGAATAGAGCATGATTTTTAGGATTTTTTCTGGAAAAATAACTGAACGGTGATGCCATTAACTGAAGAAGATTTTTAAAACAAGGAAAGAAGCAGACTGGTTTAAAGGCAGGTGGGTGGTGGTTCAGTGATTTGTTTTCAATAGACTCACTTTGACTTTTCCAAGACATTCAACTAGAGGTGCATTTGAGATTTGCCCAGAGGAAAAAGGCTGGTTTTGAGATCTAATTTACATATAGGTAGTATTCAAAGTCATGGAACTAAGTAAGACAAAATAAAAATAAATCTAGAGGAAAGTGCTAAGACTAGAAGAGCAGATCTTCCAAGAAAGAGCTCAGGGCATTTCAGCATTTAGAGAGATGAATCAGGAGCAAAAGTTATCAAAGAAGTAGCACAAGATCATCCAGTGAGTTTGAGGAAAACCGGACAAATGAAATATCCTGAAAATCAAGTGAAAAGATAACCTCACGAAGAAGGAGTGCTCAGTAGCATCAAAGGCAGATGGTGGATGACATGAAAGCGCACTAAAGTCATTATATTTGGTAAAGTGAAGACCTATAGGACCCTCTCAACAGCTTGTGGTATAACATCTCTATTGAACTGAATTTATATGTGCAGACTTATATTTAAATTATTTTGCTTGTGGATTTGTTAGCTGTTTAAAAATTTTTGCCTCCCCAATAATTCTCAGCATTACACAATACACTTTGTTGAAATTCAGAATTATTTATGAAATTGAATTGAATTGCACTAAAAAGACCGAACATCCATTGTAAAATCCACAATTGCATTATACGAAATTGGCAAGGCCAGTTTTTGAAATAAAGTATTCAGTCAAGTTGTTGCCACCCAAGAAATACTGCCCTCAGATAAACTTTCCAATTATTTCAGTAAAGATGGAAACTAAGAAGCATGAATTCCCTCAACTTTCTTTCTTCATTCCATTATATATATGCATATACATATAATTGCATATATGTAGATATACACAGTTCATCAATATTCACACTCATTAGAGAGTTCTTCCTTCTGTATAAGGTTATTTATTTACTTGAGCTACTGATTACACCCATCTGTTTTAGTCTTCTCTGAGACTTTTATGGTTTCTGGGAATATTTTTTTAAATTTGCATTCTTTTGTCTCCTTCTCTTGAACATAAATCTTTCACACCCTTTTTAGTACTGCATATTTCCATCTTTATAGAATGGATATTTCACATATACTACCCCCAATTCCTTCCTTCCTTTGACATCTCACTCCAAGACTTGGACTTCATCTGTACTCTTAATTGTATAGTCAACTGGGTGTTTATCTCTTAGAAGGAAAACAAGCTTACTTTTTATCTTTAGAAAACAGGATTAATCTCACTTCTAATGGCAGAAATATCTAGTAAAATTATATTGAGATATGATTTTCTACAAACTGATGAAGCCTGAATAGATTGGAAACACAGTCTGTTTAAAATTTGTGGTCTTTCTACCAGCATGTTCATGAAATACTAATGAAAATTCAGAGTAGTTTGGCAAAAACTATCAACATTTTACCCCTTGTAATATGTGTGTGTATTTCAAATGTACACAATTACATACATACATGAATTTGTTATATAAACACAAATTGGAAAATGTCCATGACTATGATTCTTTCGGTAAAAATAAATTAAATTATGTGTGATACATCTGTACAGTGGAATATTGCACAATTATAAAGAAGAGCATTAAGCAGTTTCTTATTTTTGTTATAAAAATACTTCAAAAATAGATTTCTAAAAGAAAAAGCAAAGTATAAGTGCATTACTATGCAACTTCTAATACATTAAGGAGGACATATAAAGACATATCTGAGCATATGTATCCATACAAAAGGCTCTTTACATGAACAGATTATGAAAGATTAAACAGTGAAAAGTGGTAACCTGTTTTGTTAAGATGAGGATGCATAAGGCAATTAAAAATAAAATATTAGATCTTATGTGAAAGTTTTATATTTAGGTTTCATTTTTATTTTTAACCACCTCATTCTATCATGTATTCTCAAATTAAGACCTAGCAAGCAAATTTCTATGAAAAGAATAAGATCATTATAACTACAGCATGGCCAAGAACCTCATGTAGCTGGGCAGGTAAGTTATTTCCTATCCTTACAGGAATAGCCCCCTTCCTTAAGTGCAACTTAACCTGAGGAGTAAGTCATGCAATGGTGCGGTAAGAGGGAGAAGGTGATTAATTCTGAAGCAAGACAACCCATCAAAATGTGAAAGTGTCAATAGACCGTTATGTATATCACCTGCTTAAAAACACTGGTTTCTTACAAACCTGAGCCATAATCTGCTAGAAAGTCCTTTCTATGATCTCAAACTTTTTCTGAACTTACCTCTCATTGCTATATTTCTGTTCAATAAAACGAACAATTCATTTTTCCTGAAATTATCTGACATATCATGTTTTTGTGTCTATTCATTCTCATCCTATCCTTGGAAATAGATTTCTCTGAAAATCACCACAAAAAATCCACCCAAAACTGTTTTGAATTACCTAACAGGACATAAAATATTGATACAAGACACAAAATTCTCTGGTTTATAGCCTGGCAAATAATAGGAATATAAAAAAGTGAGACAAAATTCTGAACCCTAAAACTATTCTTTGTATCTCTTTATGGTAGTTAATATTTTTTTATCAATTTATATAACTACAATACTATAAATAATAACTTTTTGAAGCAGTATAATTTTATACTATATTTTAAAATTTTAGAAGACGTTTTAAATGGTTTTCATAGATTGAGTAGCTACTAAAATAATTTTAAATTCAGTTCAACATGACCTCTTATTTCATTCAGACATCCTGTATTTCTGTTTGCCTAAAGAGTTTGAAGAAGTTGGGAAGCAGTACTTTTAAATGTGACCAAATGTGGCTTCGTAGTAGAATTTTGTGGGTTTTAGCCATAAGAGATGCAGTCACACTATTTCTAGGGAAATCATTATAATTTTTTAATATTTATTTTTATTAGTACTTGTTTTTTTAAATTTTTTTATGTAAGAGAAAATGGACACAGAAGACAGAAACAAAAAGCAAAAAAGACAAACAAACAGCAACAACAAATCTGATAACATTGTGGGTTTACACAATGAGATGGTTGAAATTTGGCAGTAGTTACAATATTGTATATCGTTACCTTTATAGGGGTTGTTCAGATTGACAGATATAGACATGCAAAAATTTATCAAATCATGAGTATTAACTTTTCTTTTTCAATAGGTAATACATTTAGTAATATAGTCATTTTAACTGTCCTATGTATACCTATTTATAAATTTATGTCTTTTTCCTTTTCCCTTCCTTCTTTCCTCCTTTCCCCTTAGAATACCTCTTGTTATCATTAAAATAACTGCCCGTATCATCAGGTCTAATATAATCAAGCAAGATAGTTCAGAATGAAACCAATAAAGAATTAAAGAATGGTCATAAGGAAGAGAAACAAAAAACTAAAGGGATCAACAAACAGCAACAACATATCCGATACTGTAGCATTATAGGTTTACCAAATGAGATGATTGGAATTTTACAGTGGTTGTAACATTGCATATCGTTACCTTCAAGGGGGTTGTTGAGACTGACAGATAAAAATATGTAAGACTGGTCTAATCATATGAGTATAAGCTATTCTCTCTCACCAGTTAATGCACTTAGTAATATAGTCTTTCAAACTATCTTTTGTATACCCTTATATAAATCTATGCCTTTTTCCTTTTCCCTTCCTTCCTTGGTTCCCCTTGTAATACTTCTTATTGTCTTCAAAATAATTGCCCTTACCAATTGGCCTAATATAGTCGAATGAAATAGTATTGAATAAAACGAATAACAAATAAAATAATGGAAGCAATACATAGTAATGCAACATTGATTTCTATAATGCCTCATATATGTTTGCCATACACAGTGATTTATTTTCTATGTTAGAGTACTTCTGTTTTCAGTTAAAAGGTGACAGATGCAGGGTTCGGTTTGAGATGTAGGCCTTGCTACTTGGGGAGCCTGTGTCCATAATCAATGGCTGAGCTGCTCAAGCATGTGATCAAACTCAAGTCTGAGGCTTTGCTGTGGTGACAAAGAAAGGCATTATTTTACCACAGAGTTTGCTGAAATGAACAGACATAGACTTGAGTGCTTTTGGTATCTTCGTGGAAGCTTCTGCCAAAGACCATTTACAACACAGTGAAACTAAGAGCTAAGAAATGAAAAGAAATGAGTCCCAATCTCAATAACTTCCTGTGAACTTCTAGATTCCCTTATACCTGAGCTTATTGTCCTTACACTTTTCACACATCAAGGAATATTGCTATTGTCTTGGCTAAATTTAACTCATTTTACATCATTTGAAAAAAAATTTTTTTCTGCTGGCATCTAAATTAAAACACATTTCCACAAATCCTTTCCTGTCACTTAACATTTTACAATATAAACATATGCTTCTAGCATTTAAAGGGTTAAATTAATAGCATGAAACGCTTTTAAAATACATCTATAAAAGCATTATGCTAAATCTTTTCTAAGTGTTTAGAAATATCAAAATTGTATGAAAACAGAGCACAATTACTTTTCACTTGCTGCACCTATTTTTACCTACATATATTTGTTCAGGAATATTTTGGATGAATGGATACAACTCAGTGATGGATCTTTCACACACTCTTAGAGATTCTGTGTTTAAATAGTATAGGTAGAACCAATGTGTAACAGACACTTTAACCTGGCATGCTTCTCAACTCTTATCCATGGTTCAGACTCTTCATATGTATCTGGAATCCTAAAGTTCTACAGGGCAGAAAGGGAATGCCTGGAAAGAAGTCAAAAGTTTGTATCCTTCTTACGAGTGTGGACTGTTTTCAGCAGGGTTCCTATATTCTCAGAATTGGATGAACATATTTTAAACACAGTAGTGTGAAACAGAAGTAGCAAGTTGAGGCCTAGATTTCTAGGTACCAAAGTTGTGGAACTGTAAATCTGAGGCAGAGGAGTCTGTTGTAGAACAGAGCATTTAAAAGAAACAAAAGAAAGAATAAAAAAAAAATCTTTTTTTTTCTTTCTGAATTTTGCTGAATTATGACCCCAACTAGAACAACATAATATTCTTTGGACAAATCAGTTTTGAAATGACTTTCCAAATGAGATCTTTTCTATTGTTTTATTTTACCATAGCTAGGTATCTACATGTTCATTAAAAATATATAAAATATAGTAATCTGTAGAGGCTTGTTTGCAATTGACTATTTAAAGATTTGGTCAGAACATTGAAGGGATTAAAAGCCACTGATAAAAACTGTTTTGAACATATGGTAGTCTACCTGTCATCTTCACTAGTTGCTTTTTCTAAATTCATTCCAAGCTCTGTTTTACACCTTTAATTTTACACATACTCCATAAATATTTATATTTTAACACTTGACACAAAAAAGATTTGTTACAAAAGATTTGTTTTCAAAAACCTTTGAGGACTTTTCTTCGTTGCTAGTTGTTTAACTGGACATTCATTATTGCTAATATGTGAGTGTTACATATGTTTATTCATGTGCTATTCTTTTATAATAGAATGAAATAAAATAAAATAATAACATATCAACCCCAATAATCTGAATTATACAGCTTCTATACATGAAGAGGTTCAGAGTCACAATATTGAAGACAGATTTAAACAGTGCTTTCCATTGTGAAGAAATGGGACAAATTGAAATTCTAATCAGAATATCAAGGCAAAAACATATTACTAATGTCTTTAACAATAGTATAGTGTCTACACTCTAACAATAAAGAGTATTGACACTGTGTCCTAATCTCTATTTTTCCATAATCATTTTAATAGTCAACAAGTAACTAGCTATGCTATTGACAATTGAAAAGATCTTAAAGTAGAATGTACTAGTATGCCTCATAATTTCCTACTAAATTGATCATGTCGAAAAGCATTTATATGTGTCTTTCAATAGAAGACAATAAAAGAAAAAGGAAAACTTGCTGCCACTTATCAACCCTGTAACCATTTTTAATAACAAAAAATTGGTGATATGGAGGCCATCATTTCTCTCCTCCAACAGTACAATAAAGATAATATTAAGGATGAGTGGATCATATCTTGGGCTTTTATTAAAATCCTTTCAAAAATCTACAGTCACATTTATTTTAGGTATTTGTCCTGATTTTTGCAATGTGTTTATGTTTTCTGCCTGAATGCTACAGCACTCAAAACATTCTATTAAAGCAAGAAGTCAATACAAGAGAACAGTTTTTGTCAATGCACGATTAACAAATCCTTTTCATTTGTAAAGGTAATTATTTTGGAAAATCTGAAAGAAAGAAAGTTATATAACTACCTTAAATAACTAAAGTATGTCTCTAACGTGCTTTACCCTTCAGTGAAGTCAGCTGTAACTATCTTTTAAACGTGAAGTTTTGTTTATGTTTTAGAAAATTACCCTCATTTTACCTTATGTTTCAAATAAAACTTAGAAAACAAGCTCAATTGTCATAATAGGGAATATTCTCTTAGATTTTAAAAATATAATGTTTAAAGTGGGTATTTTTCACAGTGAAATTCAAATGTTGTTTCTTATTCTTATGAAATGCCTTTTATCTCACATTATCTAGAATTTGAATAATGCTTTTTCTCTTTTTCTCTTTCTTCTGTTGTTTCTTCCCCCCCCCTTTTTTTAAAAACAGTCAACCAAAGGTGCATAGTCCCACATTTTTTCTAGTAGTTATTTTTAAAAGCACTTACAAACTAAAACTATACTGTATTTTGTCTCTAACATTTAGTCCAAAATTCTAGCAGCTGATTCTAGTAAAATATTGTAGAAAAGGACCTTAGAAACTGGCAGCAGCAAAGGAAACAAACTGATGTTTTAATCTCAGGTAAAAACATAATATTTTATACAAATGTTTGTATGTTCACACCAAGAGGTAGGAAACTCTGCCAAACATTTGCAAGTTTAACTTTCATGTACAAATAAATTTAAAACTTACTTACCTTTTCTCAGTGATGACTTGTTATTGAAACCGCCATCAACTCTTAACTGTTAATGACTCGTTGAACAGAAACGGAAAACAGTATAGTCACATGTTGTAAGAGTAGGCCTGCGTTGACTGCTGCTTAATTTCAGTACTAGAGAAAAAAGAAAAAAAAAAGTGAGGGTTGGGGGGTGGGGTGAGGACAAAACTTTTAAATAAAACCACTTCCTGGATAGATACAGTTAGCCACACATACCATGACATTACCCCATATGAAGAAATTGCCTCACAGAATCAACAATATCATTGTTCAGTGTGATGATCAGTTTTCAAATATCCCACATTTATGTAAATTTCATCAATTTTAATTTAATGGGGAAAATGTGTGATCAAGAAGTTTGCAGAAGGAGGAGCAGGTTGCTAAGCACTGAGGGAACTTCCCCTTTCTTTGCCTTCTTGCAAGGGCTTTTACAAAGGAAGCCAATCCTCTCCCCGGTAAATTTGAGCATGTTCGCATGCCGTCAGGAGGCTCTGCATGTGAACTTGGGAAGCCAAGATGCCACCTCCAATTCACAGAGCCAGTGTTTCTGTCCCACTCTGGTATGGACACACAAAAAGCTGCTTCAGCTAGCAGTCGCTGGGCTTGTGCAGGGTGCAGCGAACATAATCCAGAGCTCTACTGCCCTCCTGGTGTCACCGGAGGAGGAGCTCACGGTCACACACTGTGGCCTGGGCTCTCATGGTGCGCGCTTCCCACACTAGTGTATTCACTCTAGCAGTCTCCTAAGCAGTTCTGAATTGGGCTGGAGCACTTTTGCTGTAGTTCAATGATTACTTGTGTGGTCTGACTTAAAAAGAAAACATACAATGAAAGATCCAAAAGTTTATCATTCTGGCAAACTTCTGTGTACCCACCCATCTCAATCTTCAATCCCAGACATACTTTTAAAATTTCTGGGCATTAGCTATGATATGTATCTTTACTGAGCCATGGATTTCAAGAAATAAATTCCTAGATTCCCAGGCTTGGCTGATTTTGTGTGATTTATAGGATATTCATAAAAGGAAAAGCTTCCCTTCCAAATAAACACACAAGAAAGATGAATTGCAATCTTTTGTCATACAAACCAATTGGACTGCACATCTATGTAATATGGCACGTTTAACAGAATATTTGTAATACAAAAAGACAAATTTTGAGTGTACACTTGGCCTGCATGGCCCAAGTTAAGACTGAAATATCCCTGTCAATTGATCTAATTTTTTTTAGCACTTTCTTTTAAAGGTTTATTTTAGACAGATTAGTTTATTCATTGATAATTGGCATTCCAGGATGGATCTTCTTAGCTCTCTAGATTCCTAGAGTTCTTCTACTAATTGTTTCTTCTTAACACCGAGGAAAAGTTAGAAAAAGCATGATACAAAGAGTGAAGAAACCAAATTTTAGGATTCAGTTCTGACACTGCTATTCACTTAACCTCAGCCAAGTTACATAAATTGTTTGAAATTCAGTTTATTTTTCCATAAAACTTAAAACAAAATCTTTCTCAGAGATTAAAGTTAATGTAAATATTTTGAATGTCATGAAGAATTGTTGATATTTGCATTAGCATCAACAAGGAAAAAAGAAGAAATATCAAAAAAAATTCAGTAATTCTTACCAATTTAGGCCTTTGTAAATTCCAGGCAGACTCCGAAATTTAGGAGAAGGAATATAAACTAGGCGTTTCTTTTTGAATGGGTCCTACTAGACATTTAGTGGAGACAGAAACTTATTTTCTTGGCGTCGGGAGGGAAATGAACCCAGTAGGTGATGATACACGTGGGCTGGGTCTCTAAAAAGGGACACGCTTACCATGACGGAGGCTCCAGGTTGGGATTTTGACACCTGTGGCTGGATATGTTCACTCTTTTTAGAGACCAGTATTTGCTGAATGCTTGTTTTAAGCCAAGCACTCTACCAATCACTTTATGTTCACTCTTTTAATTTTTATAAATTTGTGAGTAAGCCAATATTACAATTTTTTTGTTACACTTTGAGAAACCGAGGTAAACTTGTTGCCCACATTAGTGAGGAATAGACTCAGGAGTCAAACTCAAAGGGTTTGACCTCAGAGACTTTATTCTAAATTACCGTTCTGTCTCCTAAACACTTGCTCAGCAGTGCAACTGTAAATGAATAGTGCCAGCATTCCCTTCTGATATTCTTTTCACCTCTTCATTGATGGGAATCATGCCTTTAGCAGATAAAAATCATTCCTGTACATTATATTTAATCAAGTCACCAAAACAATTTCTAAATGTTAAATCTATACAAAAAATATTAAAATAAACTCAATATAAACAAAAATATACTATGTTCATAGATAAAAGAGAGTGGATATACATAAATCATCCCAAAATAATCTGCAGATTTGTTCAATAAGATCATAATTATAATTACAACTGGATATTTGAAGAATAAAGAAAGCTTCTTCCAGAATTTATTTCAGAAAACCAATGTACAAGAATACTAGGTTTATTTTGAAATAAAAGTGCAAAGATTACTGACTTCTCTGTAAGATACTGATTTATTTCAAAATTACAGTGTTAAAAAACATTTAATGCTGACCACAGAATAGACTGTATTTATTTGACAACTTATTATCTAGCAAAAAATGACCAAGCCCAATAAATACAAAGGAACAAATTGTTGCAAGGGATGTTGTTGGAATGACACACTTGCTCAGAGAAGAAAGTAGATTCAGACTCCTATGTTAGGACAAATGCAAAGATGGACCCTTGGTAGGCTCACATCTTTATTTGAGGGTAAAACCATGATGCTACACAATAAAGTGAGGAAAAATACTTTGCAAAATGGAAGCTTTTTAAGTAGCACCTTTACATTACAAAGGAAAAGAACAAAATTATATGAATTTAACTGTACAACAATTAAAGATTGCTTTTTAATTTAGAAAGCTTTAAACAAAGATTACAGAAAAATAATAGTCTGGTAGCAAATACCTATATCTATGAAGCATTTATACAAACCAATAGAAAAACCAATAGGAAGACTAACTGGGAAAAAAAAAAAAAGCAAATGAGTTGGATAAATAATTCATGAGAAGGAATGATGTAATACCCAACCAGTGGATGAAGAGATGAACAAACTCTATAGTAATCAGCATAAAACAAGTTAAATCAGCTCTCATTGAAATGGTAAATATCTGGATAAGAATCCATGGCAAAGAAAATCTCATTCATTGCTGTTATGATTGTAATTTGAAGCCATTCTAAGAAGTAATCTGGCAAAAATTAGGAAAATAAAATTAGATGCATGCAATATGTTCCAGCAGCTCGACTCTAACATAGATACATGGTCCAGAAAAATCCCCCACTTCTCTTGCATCACAACAAGTGAACTGATATAGGCTTTGGCTTTTTACAGATTAGGTAATATTTACATATACTGTGTCTATGTATGCATGGTTAGGGAGAAAAACAGAAGTTCCTAGACCCCTGTAGTAGTTGTTTTAAGATGAATATTAAGGAAAATAGAAAAAGAGTGGAAAAACAAAGTGAGGGTGAGAGTTAGACTTCCCGTGACAGAGATGAGAGAGATGGATAGGTTTTCCACGCCGGAAGAGCACTGGGCTCCACTCCCAAATAGCTGCTAAGTGACTGGGAAAGTTTTATTCTGGAGAATCTGGAGACCACTATTAGTCTATCGGGCACTTACTATGTGTTTGACAATATAAAATAGCTTCATGTTCACTTTTGCTATATACTGAATGACCATGTCCCCTAAATTTGAAATCCTAATCTCCAGGGTGATGGTATTAGGAAATTGGGTCCTTAGGTATGATTAAGTCATAAGGGTGTCCTTATGATTTTAAGTAGTGCCTTGTAACAGAAAACTCAGAAAGCTAGCTTGCCCCTTCTACTTTCTGAAGATACAGCCAGAAGGTGCAATCTGTAAGAAAGTAGAAACTCACCAGACAATAATATTGGACTTCTCAGCCTCCATAGCTGTGAAAAATAAATTTCCTGTGTTTTTAAGTTTCCAAATTTATGATATATGTACAGCAGGCTAACTAGACTTTTAAAAAAGTATGCATTACATACTAGTTAAATGTTTCATGTCTGTAATTCCAACACTTTTGGAGGCTGAGACAGGAGGGTCACAAGTTCAAACCCTGCCTGGGTTATGTAAGGGTTTAGTTAGAACCTGTCTCAGAGAAAGAGAGAAAGAGAGAGACAGAGAGAGAGAGAGAGAAACACAGAGATACAGAAAGAGACAGAGCAAGACAGAGAAGGAGAGATTGATAGAAACAGAGACAAAGATAGTAATGAGATTATATGTTACTAGATAGTAATCATTAATAAGGACAAAAAATTAAAGCACTGAAATGCAACTTGCAATGCTAAAAAAAACTAAATTCATAAGCTCAGTGAGGGAGGTTTTACAAAGGAAAAACCTGAAAGGAAAGGAGGTAGCCCTGTGGATTTGCTGGTGTAAAGCTCATGTTCCAGGCACTGGAGATGTAAGTGAAAAACCTAGCAACAATTACTGAGTGTGGCATGACTGAAAACTATGTGGATATCAGAGTGACTTTAGTAAAGTTATCCAAGGTTAAGCATAAGTGAAAATTCTGAGAAGTAGTTGACTGCTAGGCCGTGTGGTTTGCCTTGTCTTTATTAAAAATATGGGTGAAAAGTGAAAACAAAAGAATCTGAATCATAGTTTTACAAAATCACTGTGTCTGTTTTTCAAAAATTGACTGAAGAGAAGCAGGAGTAGGAGCAGGGCGATCATTCAGCAGACTACTCCAGTTATCCAGAGTGGAGACACCTGGAACTTGGACCAAAGTGGAGGCAGCAGGAAAATTGGTGAAATGGTTAAACTGTGGACATACTTTGACAGTTAACTCACCAGGGCTTCCTCTTGAGCAGGCAAGGATAAACAAAGTTTCACTGACTGAAGTGATTTAAGAGGAACTGGTTTCAGTACACATATAGGACTGTAGGTGGTACATGCTAAGTCTGAAATGCTTATTTGTCCTCTCAGTGGAGCTCAACAATATGCAGTTAAGTAGGAAGGTCTGGAGGTCAGAGAGAAAGAGAGTCCAGTTTAAAGATGTCAGTTTGGAAGATATCATCATTTGACATTTCACACTATGCTAGGTCTGAGACTGAATGTGATGGTCTATAGAGCGAGGTCATATTAAAAGAGGAAAATTCTAAGGACTGAAACTCAAGGCTGACCTTAAAGGTTAATGATAGAAAAATCAGCGATGGAGATGAAAAAGAGGCAGCCAGGAAAAAACGAGAAAAAAATAGTGAATTTTGTGTCCTGAAAACCAAAGGAAAATGTTTCTTACGCATAAGAGATTTATAAATTGTCAAATGTTGTTTATATCTGAAATTAATAAATGAGTATCAAAATTACCTTTAGATATAGCAATACAGAGGTCACTTTGACCTTGATAAAATAATATTTTATAAGATGTGAGAAAGAAAAATCTTAATCAATTGAAAACAGCAGGTAACGATATGTTTTAAGGAGTTTTAATTGATAGATAAGAATAGATGCAATACACATAATGTGAAGCCCTGAGGGAGAAATAGAACCACTGGCTTTTGTTATTTTGTGACAGTTAATCTTAATTTTCAACTTGACTGGATTAAGAGACTCTCAGAAAAGAGATTGGATCAAAAGATCGATGAATTCATCCACTGATGTTCATAACTGAATGTTCTGGCAGAATGTGTGGCTCAGTTAGAGGAAATGGGTCACTTGGGGTGAGTTTTGGAGGTATATTTCTCACTAGTGCACTTCTGTTTTGTTCTGCTTTCTGACTATCATAACCTAAGCAGTTTTGCTATGCCACACCCTTCTGCCAAGATATTTCTGCCTTGGAGCCAGATAGCCATGGACGTAATTTTCTGAAACCGTGAGTTAAATGAACTCCTCCTCCTTTGACTGTAAGTCTCAAGTATTTTGTGCACCAGTGCAAAAACTGACTTACACAGTTTTATCTGTTTATTTGACTTTGATCAGGAGAATATGTGCATAATCTGTTGGAGAACGGTTCTATAGAGGGAAAATTGATGATGGTAAAAACATGAAAGCTATTTCTATGAACTTGGACAGGTAACACTTCAGCGACATTAATAATGGTCTGGGAAATTTTCGGGCAGACCACAGAATAAACTGGGAAATCTGTGTAGTTCCAAGTGCTGAAAGCTAGAAGACCAGATGGGGCAAAATGTAATGGGAATTTAATTTCTCAGCAAAGAAAATGATTGAGGATAAGCTTGGGTTAGGATTACCTATAAGAGAAAAAAGGAGCATTGCTTGAAAACAAGCATTTGACTATTATAGGGACAAATAGCATGCACTCAGTCACACAGTCATTCAATCAGAAACTGTACAAGCAAGCACTTGCTTTACTTTAGACACAGCATCTAGCTCCAGGGACACAATCTCGTGAAGATTGCTAATGGCTAGGGTGAAAAGAGAAAGACAATAAAGAAATGTGCAAAAGGACATATTAATAAATCAAAATATGTCTGAACAGTGACATCTCTGCACAAAGTAAAGCAAAGTCAACAGATACATCATCTAGAGGAAAGTTAAATATGAATCGGATATAGCATTCCTTGAGACAGGGTAAGGGACAAGAAAGATTTTGATTGGTTTCATTTTTTCAGATGAGAGAATAATAGCTTGATTTTATGGTAATATGAATAAAATTAAAGAAGAAAATTTTGTTGATGTAGTACAGAAAAAGCAACTTGCTGGGACAATGACTCTTACTAGGTAAAGGAAGAGATATTGGTTTTAGTGTCTAGACATTGATAATTCATTGCAACAGAAGATAAAAGAAAGAAGATGGATTGGTAAAATGTTTCTGATTAGACGACATTTGACAAAAGACCTGAAAAAACTCAAGTGTATATCTGGAGAACTGTGGTCCAGACAGAGGAAACAGTAAATGCAAAACAAAAGCATGCTTAGCCCTTTGAATGAAAATGAAGAAGTATGTGCTCCTCAAAACAAGGGGAGTATATGTAGAGCATTAGATGTCAATGTAAAAGCACTGGTTTCTAAAGTGTGTGGTACAAGTTACTGTTCTAGGTAAGAAGAATTTAAAGAAACAAGTGTTCAAATTCCTTTTTTTTTTTGTACTCACTTCTGTTAAAGGTCTGTATTTGTATCTTGGCATGCTTCATTCATCTCACACATTTAGATTTTATAACAAGAACCACGGCTGTCATCTTTTTATTCATTTCAGTGTTCACAAGAAGTTTGCAGCAGGGGCTCTGGGGCCAGCAGTGTACTTGCGGAGGTGTAAATCTCTGCTGCCTGTGTAGCCCCGGTCCCAGGAGCCCAGGCTTCCAGTTTCATTTTGAAAGCCCCGTGGATGTTACTCTCTAGTGAGAAAACCAGAAAAGGAAGCGCAACGTTTATAAAACTTTGCATTTCCCGTCACAGTAGTAGTTCAAGTTCTAGAGGAAAGACTTCCTGTTCCACCAACATTGCTCACTGAGCTGAGGTAGAGCTGTTCCCACAGCAAAAGGCTAAAAATGGAAAATTATAAATGAAAACATTAAGCACATACCTAACCTACCCAGAAAACAAAGAAAGCTCATGCAGAAACAGGATTAAAAGAGAAATTTCTAGCTCAGTGATTAAAATTGCTGCTAGGGCAACTTGATGGGATTGCGCTCTTAAGGGTCTGGGATATGCAGGTTCACTGAGGGAAAGGAGAGGTGGCCGTGGGGTTGTTGCCCCAAGTCACAGCTTAGAAGTGATTTCTGCTTAAAGATAAGACCATAAAATGTCTGTGACGAAACCCAGTGAGGAACTGCGATAGATAAAGACAGGAAAGTCTGTGTATGACTTGGCTTTTAGGTGAAAAATAAAAAGCTTTATAAGAAACTGAAAACCGATTCACACTGATAATCTAAATTTATAATCTCTTTTATATAGGAGGCCTCAAGGTTTTGAATTCATGTAAAACTGCTTTAAAGAGTAAAGCCCTGGTGGTCTTTAGAAGAAGAAAACGAAAAACTTCCATGTAGCAACCAAAAGGGCATGAAATTTCAACCTCACCCTCACCGTAGCATTCCCAACAAAAGATGTTCTTCACAACGCAGATAACACCGTGTATCTAGAAGTTCTCAACCATTTTCAAGTCAGCAGAAAGAACATGACGAATAAAATTCCTCAGAATTAGATTATAAAAAATGTGAGTCTAGAAAAATCAAGATATTGAAATTTAATAAATGATTAAAAATAAGACAGATGTATGAAGAAAACCAGAGCTCCACAAATGAAAACTACTGTATTTTTATAAGAACCAATATCATTTTTAGAAAGGAAGATTGACAATTCAAAAGATATATTAAATAGCAAATCAGTGATGGGTAAAGAGAGAATTAGCAATTTTGAATACAGACATAAAAACTGTATCTGGAAAGTGGCAAAGGTCTTTAAAAATGCAAATTTTCAAAAATGACAAAGGGACATAGAAAGCAAAATGCAACTACCTGCCCACAGAATGATGATATTAGAGGTGTGTGCTACCATGTGTGGCTTCATTAATATTTTTTGTTTGTTTATTTTTTGATTTTTTGGTACCGGGGATCGAACTCAGGACTTGCTCTTGTCAGGCAGAAATTTAAACTGCTGAGCTAAAGCCTCAGCTTTCAATAATATTTTTGTATTTCCCTGACTGATTAGTGATGATGGACACCTTTTCAAATAATCATTTGTGTGTTTTCTTTGGAGACATGTCGATTCAGGTCTAAGATTCAGTTAAAGCTCTCTATTTTTTTAATCGTTGTATTTTTTGGGTTCCTTACACAGTTTCAATATTAATTTCTTAAATCTGGTGCATTCCTGGCAAACATGTTCTTCCATTTCATAGATTATTTCTTTGTTCTTTGATTCTTTCCTTTGCTATGAAGAAGTTTTGTACTTTAGTGTAATTCCATCTATTTGAGCTTTTCTATTAGAGTCATACCCTAAAAACCTTTGTCCAGAGATACTTGTTATTGATGTTTTCTACTACGTTTTCTTCTAGATATTTTAGGTTGAGGTCATATATTTAAGATGAGTTCATTTTGTGTTAATTTTTATATACAATAAAATGAACACCTAATTTTTTTCTCTATGAATATGACCAGTTTTTCCAGCATCTTTTATTGAAAAGATCATATTTTTCCAATCATGTGTCTGGACAAGTTTCATAAAAATCAATTGACAAAAAATTTGAGGAAGTATTTGTGGATTTCTTCCACCAATGCTTTGTAGTTTTAAATGTTCATATTTTAATCTCCTATACAAAATATATTTCTATGTATTAATTTTTGCAATTATAGCAAATAGCATTTTCTTGATCCATTTGCAGATAGTTCAACATTAGTGTACATAAAAAAATACTGTTTTTTTTATGTTGGTTTTGTGTCTTGAAACTTTACCGTATTTGTCTATCCATCTGACAGACTCTACCAAAAAACCCACTAGAGCTATTTATGAGACTATGTCACCAGCAAAAACAACTTGAATTCTTTTCTTATTTGGATGGCTTTCATTTTTCTCTTTCACCTGACTTTTCTAGTTAGGACAAGCAACTATGTTGAAAAAAATGGCAAAAATGGGCACCCTTGTGCTGTTCCTAATATTAGAGAAAAAGCTTCAATCTTCACTTTTGAGTGTGATACTCATTAGCCTGTTCTGGATGTCCTTTATGGTGTGCGTGTACATTCTTTTTGCACCAAATTAGTTGAATGTTTTTAATCATGAATGCATAATAAATTTTGTTGAATGCCTTTTGGCATGAAAATGTTATCAGCTGAAACACACAAAGGTTGGATACTGTTCATAAACAGAGCTTAGGTTACTTCGCAGCTTTAGGTTTTAACTTACCACTACTGAATTTTATACTGAAATACAACATAAACATTTTTGTCTGTTAAATTCAATATAGTGTTCCAGCTGATATAAAGGAACAAGTTAGGAGGCTGAAGAGTCTTGTTTTTGTTCAGTAGAAGGAATGAGAGTAATTAGGACACAGAAAAAATATAAATAGCACCTAAATCTGCTAGACTTGGCAAGTAGCACAATGATATATTTTTCCCCTAAACAGTAACAACAACACAAATAAACAAAAATAAATTAATGAGAATCCTTTAAAATCACTTTTAAAATATGTATAGCCCAAATGTCTAAGCACATTCCCTCCAAACTATGTCTTTTTATGCTTATCATAGATCTTGTACACCAGTGGGTATTTTATAAATTCAATCAAGATATACCTATTTGATTTATTCAGGAATGAGTCAATTAAGCCAAAGTTTTAAAAGGTCACGTGGCAGAATGATTTGTGCCCATCGTATTTCAATTTAGTGGTGTAAGAAGTAGCTCAATGTTGCATAAATTGTCATTAAAACTACTGTACTTCCTATATCCTATTGACTGACAATCTTGCATGGATTGCTTGTGTCTCTAGCCATCTGTGAGTCTGAAGCTTCAGAATCTTTACTTGGGAGTATCTTCCCCAAATCTTTGTATAAAAAGCAGTCCTACAAAATATAGTGCCTTAGGAACACAGAGTCTAATTTTTACTGAGGAGGTTAATAAAGATTATGTTGCCAGGAGTGGTGGTGCATACCTGTAATCCTAGCACTTGAGAGACTGTGGCAGAAGGATCACCACGAGTTCAAAGCCAAGCTGGACTACACAGTGAGTTCAAGGCCAACCTAAACTGCATAACAAGACTCTGCCTTAAAAAACAAAAAGAAACAACAACAACAAAGATTATGTCTCCATTTGAAGAAAGGGTTGGTTTGTCTTTATAAGTGACAGGAATTTCAAGTTTCCTCAAATGTGACATAAACTTCACTGTGTGAATGTTGTCTCCTCAATACATCTCCACGCTGCCTTTCTGGGACCTGTGGGTCAAAGGAAACTGCTGGAAATGTAAACCACATGCTCCCAAACTCTTTGGTATAGATCCTGGATCCCCTTGTCTTCTGTCATCATCTTTCAATATCTGGAAGAATTACTTACTAACTTGTCAGTAAGGCAAAATCCCAACTTCTTCACAGTTCTCCACACATTCAATCTTTCCAGTCTTAACTTTCCCATTTTGCAATTGTCATCACCTTAGTCACTTGCTAGTTCATGCTTTCTTCCTTATTTCTAGCCCGAATCACTTTATTTCTCTATTTTCCGACCACACCTTCACTGTATGGATAAAGTATCTATTGCAAAATTTAGGACATGATCTATACTTGCGGAATTCACAAAGTTTCACAGAAATTTCTATCTCTTAAAAAGCCTTTCACCCTGAGTTTAATGCTGCATTTGAATTTGATGTGCATAATGTTAGTTAATTCAGTGTTAAGTTTCAACTGTTAATTTCCTTTTTAAATTGCACGATATAGAATTGATTATAGCAATTTTATGAACTATAGTTTCCAAGCATTTGCTGCACAATTTCCTCCTTTCTAGGGGATTTCTTACTCTCTTTCTTTTGATGTGCAGGGCCATTTAAGTCTGCCATGCATTTTTGGAAAGCTAAAACTCCAAATCTAAGCCTGTTGAACCTCTTGTCACACAAGTATTTGAAAGAATGATACTTAAGGGAAATAGAAAATGACACTTTTTCCCTCGTCTTTTGAAGACAAAACGATCCACCCCCTTCAATTCTACCAAAAGAGATTCCCAGCTCATTTTCCTTAGCAAGAGCTTTAAAGTGTAAAAAACTCATCAAACATCTTTTCCTCTGAGACAATGTCATCTGAGTTCAAAGGATGTACACAGTTCTGCAAAACTGCTGTCTTGTTTCAGTGATAAGGCCTTGGCTTTCATTTTATGTTTGATTTTAAGAAAATCAAATCTGTTTTTATGTACAGTATGACTATAAATCAGAAAATTAGGAAAAATAATCTATTTCTGCAGATAGCTTGGGGGAGTTCCAGTTTTTTTTTCAATCCTAAAATAACTCTTCAGCTAGGTTATATCTTCACTCTCAAAGCCATGTTTGATAATTTAAACTGAAAGCATATACTTCTCCTTCCATACAAAGAAAACCTCTACTAGGGCTCTTGGGAACAATACTGTCTTTTTCCTATGCTGAACTTTTAAAAAAAAGTCTTTGCTGGTTAACTGAAGGATGATATTTGCTTATTTGTTTTTCCCAAAATCTGATCAACATTCCTTCACCATAATTGCTAGAACTTTAAAGAAATATATCAAAATCTCAGAATTAGTGACTTACTGAATATGATGTACAATTATATCTCAGTATATCCTAACTCATTAAATAAACATTATCCATTGTAATGTCTGAGCCATAATATATTTTTATGCATTCACAAGGATCTGCAACTTTCAAGCAATAAACTACAAATGTCTCAATCATACTCAGAAGATGAGGAATTAAGCATCTCATGCAGAATCAGTTACCATCGTTCCGCTGTGAAGAGTAGGCAGATTTCTTACAAAGTAAAGATATACAGGAGTTGCAACTAGTTTTTCAAGTTAATATATATTTAGAGGTAAACTAAAGATTCCGAGATAACTCAAAATGCACACATAAAAATATTTGTCAAAATGAAACGTAAGCATAAACTTTGTCTTAAATAAAAGATTTTACACATTTTTAGTCTCAGATCTTATTCTATAAATATTTAGAAAAATTTTTCTGTTAATGTCTTAGTAGATTTCAAAATAAAGGTGCTTGACTCAGTTTCTCAAGAAAAATTTCACCACTCTATTCAATAAACATCACTAAAAACTTTTGGTAACTGAGGGTTGTGAGCAGCCATAAGGCAGAGTACAGACACCGCAGAAGACAGACTGTGATATCACTGTCATTCTCAGTCCCTTCAATCTCATTTACAGATTCAGTATTCTGTTAAGAACCTAATAAATGAATTAAAATTAATAATACTTAAAAAGTGAATTGAACCCTGGAAAATAACATGTTTAAGAATTTATGAGTTGAGACTTAGCTCAGTGGCACAAGTGCTTGCCTGGCAAATGGGAGGTCATGAGTTCAATCCCCAAACCCCCTGTACAAAAAATAAATAAATAAATAATTTATGAGCTATTAATGAAGTTTTCTATTGTTACTCAGTTATTATATTTATGTTAATAAAGATAATATTGTCAATGCACGGAAGTTACAGATAAAAGTTTAAAAAATCAAACTATTACGCATTTTTTTAATCTTTTAGTTCAGTCTTAGTTATCATTAATTAATTATGCATAGGATAATTTCATGACAGTTATAACATTTATTTTTTTTCAATAAACCTTGAGAATGTACGACGCCTTAGGTATCTTCTCCTTTGTGCATTACTCTAAGCTCATTCACTCTCTTTTCCCTTTCTGTAAGCCTGCTACATTCTTCCATTCCGAAAGCTGCTACTCAGGCTGGCTCCCCCTCCTCAGAGGCGCTGCTCCCCACTCCCTCTTTGCTGCTCACGTTTTCCATGGCAACTTCCAACAGATCCTAGCTTAAAGTCCCTCCTCTCTGTTCACTATTGTATCACACTATCAATTTCCATGGCATTAAGTTATTTCGTTTATTTTTCTATTTATTCATTTCTGCACTTTTCCAAGAATATGAACCCTATTAGGTCATGTATGTTTGGGTACCATTTTCAATATGCATCTCCAGTGCCAAGTTGAGTCTGGCATATAACAATTGTTCAGTAAATAACTCGACTAGTTTTTCAGTGCTTAGTTGAGGTGCTTTTGAACCCAGTCTATAAACAATAAAGAAACTACACAAACTATCACCTAAGTTCATTTCAGTAAACATTTATTGAATATTGCTTTGGAGCAAATTTTAAGAGTACCTATACATTCAAGACAGGTAAATGAACATGATTGCTATTTATTTTCTATATTAGTTGGGACTACATTATACTACATATCTAAAAACCCAGAATGTCAATGACTTAGACAGATAAGTGTTCATTTATCTTACATAATAAGAAATCTTGTACCACATGGTGTCTGGCACTGATTCAGCAGCTAAATTGCCAGTGTCTGTATAGCAATGGCTCTTTTTGCCCTTCTGGCTTCGAGAAGACTGCCTCAGCTCATGGATGAGCTTTTTTTTATTTTAAAATGAGAAAAGAAAAAGATGATACAGAATTTCAAAACAAAATAATAGCAGATTAACAATGGTCAATATATTGAGTATGTTTATCTTCTAAGTAGTTTCTCAGATTACAAGATACAGGCATGAAAAAATTATAAAACAATCAATGCAAGCACAAACCAGTTCTTTTCTTTCTTTCTTTCTTTGCTACTGAGGATCAAACTCACAACCTTGCACTTGCCAGGCAGGCGCTTGCACTGCTGAGCTAAATCTCCAGCCCTACAAATCATTCTTTTTGATGAACTAACAGAGATTAGCAGTATAATTATCTACTATATATATATATATATATATATATATGTATGTATGTATAATCTTTTCCCTCCTTTATTTTATCCTTTCTCCCATCCCAGTTGTTCTTTACTTTTGAGCAGTTTCTTCCCCTTTCACTTTCACAATAACTATTGTACATTTTAGATTTTATTTACTCTCTCAGTTTTTTACACTAAGGAGGCAGCATATGGCCATGCTTCTTATATAACAAAAGGCAAATGAGAAAAGCCATTCTCCCAAATGTTCCACATAATAATTTTTCTTTCTTTCTTTTCTTTTCTTTTTTTTTTTTGACCAGTGCTGGCCAGAAAAAAAATGCACTCTTTCTGGTTGACATGTCGACAGCCACAAAGAAAGTTGGGAGTCTGTTTCATAAGACTGAGGGGAAAATGGTCATCAGATAATTCACTCTTTCCTCTTTTTAATATGACTATTTACTCCAAGGTAGTATTACTTGAATTATATTAATTATATACAAGTATGATTGCTATTCCATTTTTACTTTACAGATCAAAAAATATAGGAAGATATTTTCTTTAATTATAGGCAAGTAAAATCATAATTAATGAAAAAATAGTTCTATGTGTCTACTATTTGTGAATGTATATACATATATATGTAAATGCATAGTTACACACATTAAGGAGTCAAAGGAGAGTGAAAGCTGTGATAAAACTATGGTTCACTTTGAGTTTGTTGTGTCACATGTGATCATTCTTTACTCTTACGTCAAGAATCGCCATCAAACATTTGTTACACAATTTGTGTTAAATATCATTCTGGCATCTGTATTGCAGATGCTTGCATTAATCTTTTTAATTAAGGAAATAGTTCTTGAGACACTGACTGGTGCAGGGCAATGTTGCACAGTAAGCAAAGGTTGCCAGTAGAGGAAGACATACTGAATCCTTCTTGAGAATGCAGAACTTCTTAGAGGTCATAGATACTCATCTGTCCAAACTCAAACATGCTCTGTCTCTTTCACATTTCTTTAGACAAATTTTCCTCTATGGTTTTATTGATTAACTGGTGTCTCCATGTCCTCCCTGTTTCGTTTTTTTGTAAAGTAAAGACAAATGGAATGCAAATCAGAAAAAAAATCGAAGAAAACACAGAAATACATTGTTTA
The DNA here is from genome assembly GCA_004363535.1 of Dasyprocta punctata. Taxonomy (NCBI): domain Eukaryota; kingdom Metazoa; phylum Chordata; class Mammalia; order Rodentia; family Dasyproctidae; genus Dasyprocta; species Dasyprocta punctata. The sequence continues at coordinate 102,502 of RJWM01003411.1, forward strand.
ATGCAATGCCAAGTGTGATACCATCATCTAGCCAGTAGGAAGTTCTGGAAGAACTACCTGAAGAAGCCAGTTTGGTGTCAGTTTTATATGTGGTTTGGTGCCCCCTTGTGGCACTTGTTGACATCAGTTTAAACAGATAAGAACCACTGAGTTTTGAGGCTACTTGGGACTTTGTACAGGGAGGCAATGAATTCAGAAATCTCAACTCCATGGCTCTACAGTTATTTGGAGCCTTGGATTGAGCCCCACCAACCAAATATGGACTTTTAACCAGAAAAGATACTGGAAATGGAAACCTCACAGTATCTCTCGAATCAAGGCTTCTTGTGCTTGCCCTCTGCCTACCTTCCTCTGGGAAGAAAAGTCAATCTATCTCTTACAGCAAGGTGTCGAATGGAGAGCCAATATCATCTCTTCTATATCTGATTCTGACTTGCTGAAAAATTTTACTGTATTTAAAATATAAATAATTTAAAGAACAAAATATAAGACAGGAGACAGGAAACAGGGAAGTAGACTTTGTGGACATGGAGAAGGGATCTGGGGAGCGAAAGGGAGGGTGCAGTGTACGGAGAGGAGCAGGGGAAGCAAAAATCATTAAACTGTGATTTGTATAAATAACAATTTCCCCAGATAAATGTAATTATATTGTATCTCAAACACATATGGTAGACACATTGTGTCAGTGTGAGAAGTTTAGAAGTTTAACTAAGAGACTCAGCAGGGAGCCAGGATCCCTACTTTGTAAGTATCCTCATTCTGTGCAAGAGGAGAGTACAGAGATTTTGTGAGTGCTACACCTGCCCTGGGTGTGGGAGGGTGGCCTGCATACACTATAAGGAAGAAAAAGAGGCTTGTCCTCCCCTCTTTTGATCTTGTAGCTTTGCTGTCTTCTGCAGCTTTGAAGTGTTGCTCCTGTGCTATGCCACCGTGACTTGGAGCCAGCTGATTATAGACTGAAACTTCTGCAAACTGTGAGCTAAATAAACCTTTCCTTCCCTAATTTTGGGTGTTGGGTATTTTGTTCCAGCAATGAGAAAAAAGTAACCAAGACAACATATTCATGACAAACAAATTATAATTTTCTGATATATATCCTTCTTGAGATATTTCTATCACATTATTCAAAGATAATGGACAGATCTAAAAAATAAGTGTGAGAACCAAATATTTAGATACTGGTAAGGTGTAGACATTGAACAATTGTTAGTAGGTGCCACTTATACACTTCAAGTAGTAGAGCTTTGCAGCATCTGATCTTGGTGCCAGCTCCACCTGGCAGACAAGATGCATATTTAACTGGTGGGGTGATCTAGGGCCAACACCTCGCCCCCTAAGATCCGCACTTAATTCATGTTCTTCAAATTAGGGAGAGTTGAATCTGAATAGTCTCAGGATGTTAACAAATATAGTCATGATGAAAAGTTAACACTGAGAGATTTCAAGCTTTATGAAGATTTTAGGAAAGTAAAATTTTTTCCATTTATATTTCTTTATGCAATATAAATAACTAGGATAGCAATATTGGTGCAATTTCTCATTTTTCTTTTCGGTAGTTTTTAGCTGATTTAAACTGTGTGGATTTGGTTGGCCAATCTAGCCAAGGATTTGTTAGTATTTATCTGCGAGGCTCCAAATAACCACATTCCAGATGAATATTTAAAGTGGAAATTTGCTGGCTTCATTTATTTCAGAAGTAGGAGGTCACTTCAACCCCAAAGGTTTATTGTCAATGATTATTCACACATTAATAAGAATGACTTTAGATTGCTTTTTCTCTGAAAAGCAATTGAGACAGTGTATCAGGTAGGGTTTTACTAGAGAAAGCAGATATAACACAAGATATATAAATGTATAAGAAATTATAAGATTGGCTTACGATGATCAGCCACAGAGTCAGATGAGGAAGCATGCAGAGGGAGTCTGCATGCTGGAGGCCAAAGGATTCAATCCAAGGTCTGGAGTTCACCTCAGTGTCCTGTGCAGGTCCACAACAGTAGGCTGATGGGTCTGTGACCAGAGGCCAAAGGATCTATGCTGGAAGACTGAAGAGTCTACACTGGAAGCCAAGAGATGAAGTCCAAGCCAAAGGCAAAGACTGGAGCTCCTCCAAAGAATGGAACTCATTCATCCTTCCTCCTTCTCTTTTTACACCATTCATGCGATGTGCCACTCTAGGGTGGGTCTTCTACACCATAGGGTGTAGAATTGCTAAAACAATTTAGCTAAGCTTCTAAATGTCTCAGGTTGACACAGTCAATCAACCACTACAGACAGGGAGTCCTTCCTTGAGATGAGAGCACATTTTAGGGGACCCTGTTCTGATTCTCTTCCTACCCTTCTCCTCCCCATAGTGGGAAGAGTCTATATAAGAAAATGAATATTTGACCAGCTGGAGTCTGTGTCTCTGCTCACATAGACATTTACTGTCACTTAAGATTTGGGGCCTGCCTGCCAAAGAGCTCTGTGCCTCTTTCCAGAGTTTATTAATGTCCCTTCTCTATATCCATCTTTCCTGGACAGGTCACACACCTAGAGTGTGCACCAGTAAGCCTCAGGGTTGACAAAGAGAGAAACGGTGTTTTCTAGCGGAAGGGTGAATTCTACATGCACCTAAAACCAGCACCACATGGATGATGCCAAGGTCTGCTGCCAGCTGGAGCAGGAATCCAGCTTCCTTCTCTCTTGGCTATAGGCGTTCAGTGCCTATGAATCTAATCCTGAGGAATCATTTCCCTATCCCACTGCCATTATGGAATGAAGGTGCTCTGGGACTCTCTTCCAAGCAAAATATTTCACTTTTGCAACTTTGAGGCTGAAAAGGATGGAGTTATACTGCTTATTGTGATGGCTTCAGGCCATCTTTTCTGTTGTCTTGTTCTGAAATATTTGTTTTATTCTTGCTAATTTTTCAGTAATCAATTTCTCCTTTCTTACATCTTTGCAACCCAAACTTTTACTGCAGCTTCCTTTCTGGCCAAACTCACAACACTTTGAATCATTCTACTGGGATGTGTGCTCTTGATTCTCAATATAAATCTGGCTAAAAGTCCCCAACAGTAGCCATGCTAGCATTTCAAAATTAGACTGCCTTGAAATTTCTTCTGCCAGATTAATTAGTCCATCACCCTTAATTTTAGTCTCAGGCAAAGTCTCTGAACATGACTAATGCGGCCAAACTTTCTGCCAAGGAATAACACATATCATCTGGAGTCCAACAGCCCATGTAGTCCTTCTTCCCAGCAGAAACCTCTGAGCATGGTCTTTACCAGCAGGATTTCTGTCAGCCTTGTGGTCCTCTGAGCTCTGACCAGAATCTCCCATCAAGTATAACCTCTGGTGTTCCAGCTCTTCTTTTTCAATCTGCATCTCCACACCTTTACTAACACTTCCCACATCTAAACACAAACCATAACAAACACATAATAAGTTTATTCCCATATTTCATTCTTAAAAAAGCTGTTGACCCATTTGTAATCTCCACATCCTTTGATAAGTGGTTGAACACAATCCTTAATAAAAAGGATTGTTTGTGTAATTTCAAATGGAAATGTTCTTGCTAGCCATTGTAATTCTTCATAAACATTCTCTCTTTTTTTTTTTTTTTTTTTTTTTGCGGCACGGGGGATTGAACTCACCGCCTCGCGACTGTCAGGGCAGGCGCTTAAGCCACTGAGCCAAACTCCCAGCCCTCGTCTTTTTTGAAGCAGGGTCGCACTATGTAGCTCAGGCCGGCCTTGTGCTCGCGTTGTAGCCCAAGCCGGCCTCGAACTCACAATGCTCCGCCTACCTCAGCCTCCCGAGTGCTGGGATTAAAGGCGTGCGCCACCACGCCCGGCTAACATTCTCTCTTATATATGTAATATTATGTGCTATAAATTACACAAAATATGCTTTTTATTATTTCATCTGTTTATTCTCTTTGCTTTTCCTCTTATGCCATTGTGTTTTTGCAGTTTTGAAAAATTTTGAAACCACATTGGTAGAAATATATTGTTATGGTAAAGAAATGAGAGTCCTATAGTATCAATTAGATACCATCTACTATGTAAGATATATTTAATAAATTTTAAATGCAAAATCTGTGATTTACTTTTAGCTTTTGCTTATTTTGATGAATTACTGAAAACTGAAAACAAAGACAAAAAGAACTTTGAAATACATACCTCAAAGTATTAGCAAGTATTCCACTCTAGATATAATGTCAGAGAACAAAAGATCTGATAAACTCTCTATTGGTGAAATACTGAATCGTTGAATGGAATTAAAAATTGCTTTGAGATAATGTTTTATCTCAAAGAAGAATAATTGTGGTGTCATTTGCTTGCTATGTGAATTTTGCCTCAATGTTATAAACTGCTGTTCTAGCAGTAATTGAGAAAGGTGGGACCACTGTGTAACTGTCCAGCTCATTTTTGTGTCATAATGTCTTAGGTCAGATTTGTCCAGGAAATAATATGTTTTAGTCATTGGAATCTCCACCCCCCCTGCAAATTATAGCACCATAAGTTTTCATTTTCCCCAATGTCTTTTCTGCTATAATAATGGCTTGAGGATTTAAATCCTGTGCTGTTATTGTGACTTCAAAGCTCTAAAACTGCAATTGAATGAGGCAGTTCATCTGTCATTATTCAAATATGAAGCAATTATGATGAAATAAAGATAAAATTCCATTGAGAAATACTCCAATCAATTTTCACTTATATTTAACTAGAAACATAAAATGATGCTTAGAAGAATAAGTTTAGGTAATAAAATTGAAGAATAAAAAAACATTGAATTACTGATCTAAAACTGAGTCATTTGTGAGGATTTCAGTGCATGTAAATAAAATGTGTCATTAATATTGAGTGAAACTTCATTTCATGATAAACACAAAACAAAAGCCAAACCAGAAAAAAAAAAAAAAGAAACAAGTAGAAAATCTTTACTACTTATTTGGTCAAAATAGTGTCAAAAGTTATTATCTACAATGAGTCTTTTGCAGAATACTTAAGGCTACACTCAAATTCCACCTCTTTGGTATAAAATTCAGCTGACCAAAGTCTGGAGGTAGAGCTCATTGGCAGAACACTTGCCCAGCAAGCATTAGACACTGGATTTATTTACCAACACTACAAAAATAAATAAATAAAAAATAAATGAACCTACATGACTTTTTTCCTTTTTCAAAAAAATGTTTAATGTAGTGACAAACACTTGCTATATCAAACAAAAGAACATTTTATTTCAACTGAGAACTTTTCCTTTCCTCATACCAACTGCATTTTTATAATTCTTTCTGTTATCTTTAACTTTAACATATTGCTTTTTATCTAAATTCAGTTTCCCACCTATTTAATCAAATTAACTCCAAAAAGCCATCCAATAGAACACTTAGTTGTGTCCTAAAAGGAGCAACAATAGAAGTCAAATATACAACGTCATGTAATATAAGAATTATATATATTATTTTAATGAACTGTTCTTCCATTCATTTTGTATAATTTTATTGAAAACTTTTCTACATTAATCTTTTTAAGTTCACATGCATCTTAAACTCATAAGCATAATGTTCTACTTTTAGCTGGTATGCTCTTCAATTTTCCCATTTCTGCTTGACATACATAATTTCTAATGTGAAAAAAGACCTATTAAGATTTGTGATTCAGCTATAAGAGATTTCTCATATTAAATGAACAATAAATATGATGAATGAGTTAAATACTTCAAGCAAACAAACACGTACGTGGTGAATGCTTACTATGTTCCAGGTATCTGTCCAGTACTTAGATGAGGACCAATACGTGGATAGAGGTAAAAATAGAACTACAAACTTGGCAATGGAGGAAATCTTTAAGAAAATACTTAATTTTGTTATGAGACTATTTAGTTAACTTATTTGACTCTGCTAGAGGAGATAATGCTCATACTCATCAAAAAGTATCTTGTTAGGGAGACACGACAAATGAGCTGATGGAGAGAACCAGCCAGATCTTCCTGTGCCTGCGGGCCCCTGCCATTGGAAGGCTTGCTTCCTGTAGGCAGCCAGTGGGAGCAGGTACACATAGCCAGGTAAGCCCTGTGCACCCACAGGCCACTGATACAGACTCTTGCTTCCTTCAGGCAGCCATCGCCCACTGGGAAACAAACACATCCCTGTGTTCCTGCCACCATCACAGTAGTCCCGGTGTAGACACACAGGCTGAGAGAAGCAGCCCCATCACCACGCACCCTTGGCCATCTGGGAAGCCCCAGTGTAGCTACACAGATCTTGAGAGCCTGCCCCACACCCTGCTACATCCCTGTAAGGAACACAGGTGCCTGTCCCATTTCCCTACACCAGGGAGGGACAGCCAATGTGGGAAGTGCCGGGGACCCCACAACCGGCTTGTTGGGAGGAACCCAGGAGAAGGACAAGATGAAGAAGCAAAAGGCAATCTCAGACCTCCAGCCCACACAGAACAAGTCTGGGAGATATGGTCATGAAAGAAAATAGATATCACACACCTGAAATCTCCAAGAGGATAGCAAGTGAAGTAAAGAAACAACTTCATGGGATTGTAAAAGTAATCAAATCAGAAATGATGTGCTCACGTAAAAGAAGAAATCAGAAACATAATAACAGAATTGCTGAGCATATCTAAAGATGACATACATAAAAAAGAGGAACATAGGAAAATGATGGGAACCTTGACTGAACAATATGGAAAAGAATTACAATGCATGAAACAGATTCAAAGAGATATCCAGGAAATTAAAAACTCAATTGAAAGCTGGAAAAACTGTTTGAAAGAGACTAAAGATAGACTTTCAGATGCTGAAGACAGGATTGCAGCTAGCAATCATGAAAGGAAATATTTCTTAAAAATAACAAGGAACCAGAAAATAAGAATTTAATGACTGCAAGATGATGCAAAGAGAAATAATTTAAGAGTGATAGGTATCAGTGAAGAAGCAGGGGTTGACACAAATGAAATAGAAAGGCTATTTACACAAGTAATAGCAGAAAATTTCCCAAACATGGGAAAAGGATCTGGCATACAGAACTTGTGTGAGGCATATAGAACTCCAACTAGCCATAACCAAAGTAAATCTACACCCAGACATATCATAATCAAGGTCCCAGAAATTTAGAACAAGAACGGAATATTAAAACTCTTAGAGAAGACTATAGAAGAAAACCAGACAGTGTCACTGCAGACTTGTCAACACAAACCATCAAGTCAAAAAGAGTGTGAAGTGTTTCAAATCCTGAAAGAAAACAACTTTCAATCCAGATTGATGTACCCTGCAAAATTACCTTTCAAAACTGATGGAAAAATAAGATACTTCCATGATAAAGAACAGCTGAAGGAATTCTTGGTCAACAAACCAACCCTACAGAGAGTGCTGAAGGATATTCTAGAGAGACATAAAGATGACCATGGTTCCAGGAACAGCAGCAGAGGAGCATCACCAATCAGGACAGGCAATTGAATGAGGGGAAAAGTGGAGGGCCAACAGCTGGGGGGATAGCATGACAGAGACAAACCAATGTATGCTGGTTGTAACCATTAATGTAGAGGGCCTCAATCCAGTAATAAAAAGAAACACATGGAGAGTGGATCAAGAAACAAGATCCATAAATATACTGTATACAAGAAACACATTTAACCCAAAAAGAAACTCATAGCCTGAAAATCAAGAGAGAAAACCATCATTTCATGCAACAGGAGTCCAGAAAAACGCAAGGGTAACTTGCCCATCAACTGAAGAATGGATAAGGAAGTTATGGTATTTTCATACAATGGAATATTACCCAGCTTTAAAGTAGGATAATCTCGAGGCTCTTGCAGGTAAATGGATGCAACTGGAGATCATGTTCATGGACAAAATAGTTTGAACTCATATAGGTGAACCCTAGCGTAAAAAATAGAAGCAGTTAGTGGGATCCAAAAAGCATAATAGATATTATCAAAGTGATAGGGGAGGAAACACCTAGGAGGAGAAGGTGGTAATCAATGTTAATTTCTTATTGTGTTGTCTTGAACTCTTTCCACAACTTTTTTAGGTTTGGTTTTGTTCTGTCTTGTTTTGTTAGATTTTACTGTGTCTGACGGTATGGGCTGCTACTTTGAACATAATGGGTTGCATTATGGTAATCATGTTTGGTTTCTTATTATCTTGTTTTGAAATTCTATAATGCTTTCATTTGTTTTGTTTGGTTTTATTCTGTTTTGTTTTGTTTGATTTTATTATGTGTGATGGTATAAGCAGCTATTTTGTAGAAAATGAGACATTATGGTAGTCATTGCTGATTTCCTGTCATCTTGTTTTGAAATCCTATAATGCTTTTATTCTTTGTTTTGATTGGTTTTATTCTGTTGTGTTTTATTTGATTTTATTATATGTGATAGTATGGAAGACTGTTTTGAAGAAAATGAGACATTATAGTAACTATTGTTCATTTTGTGTTATCTGGTTTTCAAGTCCTGTAAGGCTTTCATTCTTTTGTTTTGATTGGTTTTAGTCTATTTTCTATTATGTGTGAAGGTATGAACAGCTATTTTGAAGAAAATAAGTGACATTATGTTAGCCACTGTTGATTTTCTGTTGTCTTGTTGTGAATTTCTGTATTGTTTGCACTGTTCTGTTCTGATTTGTTTTGTTTTGTTTTATTCTCTTTAAAATAAAAAAAATAAAAAAGAAATGTTACAAGTGTGTCAAGATAATGTACAAAATTGTTTTGAAGTTGTTCCATAATCTTTTCATAAATAACAATAACATAAAAAAGAAAAATGAGCTGACAGGAATCAGAGATAATGTGTGAGAAACATCTTCAAAGTGAAGTATGAGTAATTCCACAAAATGGGGAAAAGGCAATCCATTTTTGTTGAAAAATAGTTTGAAGGTACAGCTGTGTGATAATTAAGCCACCATGGACAATTAGTTGACCTTAGTGCCACCTAAGGGATTAGTAGAACTTGGTTCTAAGTGTGTCTGGTTGGGACATGGGGGTGGAAGATTGGACTGTGTATCTGCTCCTTGGCTCCTTCCTCTCTGTCACTGTTCCTGGTCTCCTGCTTTGCTTCCCAGCTCCCATGATCTAAGCATCTTTGGTCCACTGTGCCATTCGATCTTGATATTTCTGCCATGGAGTCAGCCTGACCACAGAATGAATTCTTTGAAACTGTGAATGAAAATAACTCCTTAATCCTTTAAATTGTATATGTCAGGTATTTGTTCTCAGAAGTGAAAATCTAACTAATACAAGCTGACTGGTTAAATACAGGACCTTAAAGGGAATGACCATAAACTATATCTATTTTTTCCTGAATTCTTGGAACTAGTGACAATTTTAAGAAGGATTCAAAACATATGTGCCTTTATAATATATTTTCATCTGTTATATGAAAACTCAAAGAGTAATGTATAAGAAGTGCATTTTAGTAATCCAAGGTAAGCCAGATATGGTGTTTCATGCCTGTATTCCTAGCATGTGGGAGGCTGAGGTAGAAGTATAATGACTTTAAAGTCAACCTGAGATGCATAGTGAGATCTTGCCTAAAAAAAAATTAAAAGATAAAGCATAACTGAACCGTAATCCTAGTAATGAGAATGGAGAAAAATGAACAAATCCTCAGGATGGTGAGAGGTAGAATCAATATAATTTGATGATTGATGACACGTAAGAGTTTGAGGGTAGAGTTGATGCACAAACTCTAAAAAGAAGAAGGCAATCATAAAAGATAGGGTTGGATCTGCCAAATGAATGGAATATAGGATAATTAAGTAGAAATTGAATGAATGTAGAAGAGCAAGAAGTTTTATTTGGGTAAGTTGGGAAAACAATGAGTTCAATTTAAGCATGTTATGAGTGAGATGTCAGCAAAGCTCTACTGTAGACATACTGAGGAGGGATGAGAATTGTATCCCAGTTAAGTTCTGAAGACTCATTGGGTAATAAGTTCTTGGAAGTCAAATCGTATGCAACAGAAGCAGGATGAGAGAGCATGGGGACCAATTTGCACATTTACTTTCTCAAACGGTTGCTGTACTATGAGAACATTATGCTTAAACCAACTTAGTTGAGGGGTACAGAATCTTTGTTACAGTGTTCTCATAGGGATACTCACATTGAGGTAAGAAATAATTTCAATAACAATCAGTTACAGTAGTCCTTTTATGATGAAGAGTCCTTTTTGTTACTGAAATCAATGACATTAGGCTCCAAATTCTGGTCCTGACACTTGTTCTATTATTTTCCTTTGAGAAGTCCTTTAGCTTTTTTATCGTTACAACAGCAATAATAGACAGTAGTAATACAAACTATTTTGGAGGGTTACTGAAAGGCTTGAATAAATAATGTGTGTGCAAATGTCCTGTGCATTGTAGCAGTAGTGTTTGGTACTACATTGAAATAAAAATAATGTCTGATGTAGAACTTAAAGAAATCAATACATGAATTTTAAAGGACTGATTTTTCTCCCCCTATAAAATATCTCTCATGCTGTAAGTAATAACTAACATAAACCTAGATTCTTTTTTAAAACTGATTGTGCCATTTATTACAACAACTACTTTTTTGTGTCTGCCCTGTGCAGAGTGACGTTGCACCTCACCAAGGAGCTCCAACAATGTCAAACATATTCCCTGTCTTAGAACAGCTTACTATGTAGTTACTAATATAAACCCAGCACAAATGAGACAACAAAAGAGCAATAAAAGGCCATTTGTGGATGTTGAACAAAATTTTAAAAAGGATGATGAGAGAATATAGACAACACTATCATGAGACTTGGATGCAGCAGCTTAGACAGATCACTGCCTTCCTGGTTTTCTAGAGCACTTAGGGCATATGAGATTCATTTTTATTAAACCATTGCTCATATAGGACCAAGATTAAAAGAGTCTGCATGTAGTCTTATGGATTGACTTTAAATTCTGGTGCCACCAATATCAGCAACACAGCCATAAACTTATTATTATTTAGCCTTCAAAGCCCTTGTTCTGAAGTAGAGATTGCTATTATCTATCCCATAGCAGTATTTAGTGGTTTACATGGGTAATATAAAGCCCCTACAGCAGTTTCTCACTTATCATAAAAACTCAAGAGAGACTACAGTGGTAAAATAAACTAACAAACAAAAATCGAGTAACAACCACCTAGCAATGCAACTTTTATTACTAACAAACTTTACAAATACTATATAATTAAGTGTTCATAATTTATCTGGCGGTTGGATAATATTCTCAGTTGTGATCAGGAAAATGAGACTTGGTAATAATATTTTCAGACAAAGGAAGCAAGAAGTATGGGGGCTTAGTGAAAGAACACTGTCACTGAAATACTTTGGAATTTGAGAGTTAATAGCAGCACAAATGTGAAGAAATA